>JAVUPR010000416.1:600000-901109 GCA_036785695.1 Gentiana straminea | reverse complement strand
TGACTCACATATTGCCGAAGCTAGGGAGAGACTCGGGAAGCACTTTGGAGAACCTGGGGCAAATGAGACTATGCCGGATTTCAACAGAGACTCTTTGCCAAGAAAGTATTCAAGGGAGTATCTGAATACACCGCAATGGCATACTCTTTGAAGTGGAAGTTTCTAGAAATTGATTGGAAAGACATTGAGGAGGTTCGGACTACAAAGTTCAAAAGGTACAAGGCTGAATTAAGCAAAATGTAGTTTGTAACACTTGAATAAATTTTTGAACTCCGCTTCTTGCCTTAAATGGATGAATAAAATTGGTGAGTTTTATTTTGTTAAGCGTTATGAAAATTTTGGATTAATTGTTCGGGCTTATGAGGTTTTGGCATCATCAAAAAGGGGGAAATTGTTAGGAACATTTTATTATGTTTTGATGATGCCCATACTAGGTCGTTATAGCAAGCACGAAATAAGTTAGAATTCTGTATAAGTCTTTACGTAAGTCGACATATTGTATAAGTTGAGTCGACAAGTATGGTACTAGTTGGTAGGACGGCAAAGTAAAACGGACATTCGGCGAGTGAAGCCGACCAAGCACCGAGCGGAGAGAAGCAATGAAGACTTAATGGTTTGACTTATAACCAAGGAAGTCTCACGTGATGACCTTGGATAAGTCTAAGGCATGTTTCAAGTGATGAAAATTAATGTTCAAATATGGTGTACACTGATCTCACCCAAATCAATGATCAGTGAAGTACAAAGATTCTCCTTAAAAAGGCGAAGTGATGAAGGAAATAGTGAATCGGCGAGTAAAGGCGACTTTCGAGTCGAGTGAAGACAAAACGGTGAAGGAAGATTTAAACGGGAAAGTCGATGGATCACTCGACCGTTCGCAGAAACGGCAAAGTAAACCTTAGCAAATAATATTTTGAAATATGATGAAGATTCAGAGGATGATGCATTAAATGCACAATCAATAGAGGATCAATCAAGGACGGATATTCTTCCAAACGTTTGAAGAAAAATCCAGTCACTGAAATCAAGGAGAATGCAATTAAGGGGGAATCAATAATAAAATCAATGATTATTCCCCTCATTAATATAGCCAACGGACGAAAATTCAAATCAAGGATATTCAAGGCTATAAATAGAAGGCATTGACAGACAGATAAAAATGACGATTAGAAAAAGAAAATCAAGCAGAAACTCTGTCAATTCTAAAAGCCTTCTCTACGAACTTACAAGGATTTATCTAGAGATCAACTCGGACATCGAAGCGCAATTTCATATTCGACGCGAGATTGATCAAGAAAGTTTGTGAATCTCATTCACAATAAAGCTCGAAGCAACCGAATCGAAGCCATCGAGAAGGAGTTGTGTTTGTGATAGGCCGGCCGAAGGATTTGATCTCAAGGAGCAGTGAAAGAGACTGAATCACTGAAGCTGTTGCAGTCAAGGAGTGATAGTCTTGTAGATTGTGAAGCTTGGGAAGTCAAGGACAATCTTACTATTGTATCTGTCAAAACAATAGTGAATCCCTCCAATCATCACAAGAGAAGAGTGGATTAAGGGATTACACCACCCTGAACCACTATAAGCCTTGTGTCAATTTACTTTCTGCGATTTACTTTAGTACACTCATTTAAATTGCCCAGATTATAACCTATATCTATGATTGTCTAAACTGCTTTGAAACAACATAGTAAAAAGGGACTTATCCGCTGCCCAAAAGCTTTTAAACATAAGAAAAGTTTTTGAAACTCCACGATAGTCATTCACCCCCCTCTGACTATAGTTTTACCCTTCTCGGGACCAACGAGTTCGAAGGTCGCTTTAATTTTTGTAATGCTACTAACGATGTGAAAGTTATGAAACATTTCCTAACTTATAATGTTCAACCATCCAAATACCATGTTCATGCTTCCAATGCTTTGCGGATGCTGTCTTACTTATGTTGTGTTTAATAACTTGTTTGTCAATGTTGGTGAGATCATCTTTAATAAGATCTTCAATTTTGCTCATCAAACAAATAAGACTAGGCTTGCTCCATTTCCTCACCTCATTTCCACCCTCTCGTACTAATGAGCATGTTTTTGAGTTTCCCGGTGATGTGTTAATACCTCCATGCCACATTAAGATTGGTCCAGGGTATCAAGGATACCCCGAGCTTGAAGTTGAGCCTCTCCGGAGCCATTCCCAATAACCTTTCTGCACCTATCGGTGATACGTCTGTAATGGGTATGTTCCACCACCTAGATTCTGAAATAGCCATTCTTAGAGGTGGTCAAGTGGCCATGAGTGCCAATCAGACTCAGTTAGCAGAAAGACAACTTTTGTGGGCAAATGACATTCTTTCCGGCCTTCGCTAGTCGGCAAGCTTTGCTTTTCGGTATGTGCCCAAACCCTAGGCTTCGTCCGAGAATTTCCCTTCGTGTCAAGAGTTGCCTTATACTCTACCACCCCAGGGTCCCAGCTATACCTATTCACACACCGCACACACGGTCTACCCTGCTACAAATCCTTTTGGTGGTGCGTTTGCTTTTAATGCTACGGGTACAAGCTCGGAGCCGGCACTTTCGAGCCATTCCGGTGCACCACTTTGGCACCGGATCATTGAGTGAGGGCTTATCAAGCATGAGTTTGGATAGCACCGTAGTTACATCTGTTGTTGGTACAAGAAGCGGTGTAGGTCCCTCGACTTCTTACGCTACCGGATTCATGGACACCAACCTTGGTGCTGCTGCCAATTTGGGAATGAGTCCGGACTCGTTTGCTACCATGATGGCTACGGGAATGGACGATGATGATGACAAACTCTTTTAACCAATTTGTTGTCCCTTGAGTGATTGGGGATTTATCAAAACTATTTCTATTTTGTTATTTGGTTGCCTAGTTGGCACTTAACTTTTTTCCTTTTGTCATTTTGTGGAAGTTATTTGTATAAACGTATGACGTGCCTTTGTGTGATATCTTATCGTGGGAATGATTAGTGTTTTGTTGAGAATTGTTAGTTATCTTTGATTGCCATACTTGTGCCTAGTCGCTTGCTTATTGTTTGGTAAATTTTTATGCTTGATTTGCACCTTTGAGGGAATGCAGACTTTCGGCGCACGCCGATTTACCGAGATTAGCAACTCGGCGTACGCCGATTTTTCCGACATGACCTAGCACATCATGCTTTCTTACACCACTCGTAATGCGTTAGGAATCTAGTGCGATTTCTTTTTGACCGAGGCACGCCGACCTTGGAAAACCGGCGTATGCCGATTTTTTCCCAAAGGGACGGATTTCACCACTTTTATACACCTTTTTCCCATCATAACTCCATCAAAACCCTATTTCACCCATCATTGATCTATCACCCCTTTCACAAAGCCACAAATTTCCCTCCTCACCCTTCTCTTCACCATCATGTCCTCTCCATCTTCTCCATCATTGTCACCACCGCGTTATGATGATGACTACCCTCCTAGGCGTGCCACCGTCGTCGCTACATCGGTTCTATGCCATGAGGACTACTTTAGCACCGCTCGCTCCTCTCCTTGAAAAGGACTCAATCATCGTAAGATTTCACCTTCTATGGAGTTACGCATTGGCTACCAACTTTGGCAGCGTTTCTCGAAACCACCTCATGGTCGTGTCAATATCACTCATGTCAGAGAGTTCTACTCCACATTCACCGCTACTATCATCCATGGGAAACCAACCAAATCGTTGAAAATCCGCTCGGTAGGTATTCTTTTTTACCCTCAAATGATTAACAATGTTTTCAATCTTGGGTATTTTAATCAGAACCTGGCCATGCATTATGAGGTCGTCTGGACCTTGATGTGGCCTAAAAACTGGGTGTCCAATCATACTGGCAGTGTACCGGGTCAAATTGTAGTTTAGTCTAGTGAACAATGTCGTCTCCTCAGGGAACACGATACAATTCAAAGCGTGGTTAAACACCAATTAGCTATTATTATCTTGATCTAAGTCACAGTTTTAATCATAAAAGTGATAGTTTTTTGTCACTAATAAAATTATGATTTAATAATAAAGATACTAGCCAAGACAATTTCAGTGAACAATGGTCTCTTTTAGTTTCATAGATGTGATCAATCGGCTTATTAAGGGTATTTAATTGTGTGAAACGGCGTACTCCTATTCTAACAACTTCCCCTCATACGAGTGTATGAAATTGTTCTATGCCTCCTCCTTGGTTTAAAGCCCTAAACCTAATGATTTGACATGATAAAATCATGAGTACAAACTAATTCATTCCCCGGATAAGAAATTGAACTCCGAAAACGGTCAACTTTACCTTCCGGTTTTTCTACCTCGTTCTCACACCTAATATCTCCGTTCGGTATCAATTAAGTGTGTGTGTGCCAATATTGGTTAATTACTCCAACACAAGCTAACAATCAATTTAAGTAGAAAAAGCTTCAACACAATCGAAATTAAAATATACATTACATAATCACCGTCCGATTAACTAAAAGAGATCAAAATAGTTCAATTACATGCCTTGGCTAGTTACACGTCTAGCCACTCATTACTATGAATACTAACAGATTAAAATTAGCATTCATAATAATCAGATTATCAATACAAAATAAAACTAGAATGTTACCGATGAGTTTGCAACGGCATGCTTGCTTCCATCTCCGGTGAGCATTCATGGAAGTTACACAGAGCGTCGAGTTTCTTCCACGTACATTACACCGGAAAATTAACCAACATTCTAGGAGTGTTGTGATGAAATTGACTAGCTATGGTACTAAATAATTTTGGCTTTAAGAGCCTAAAATTAATGTTGCATGGAGAGGAAATATGAAATGAAAGATAGATGGGGGATCCTCTCCTTTTGGTGCTTTCTTCCGATGTATATATATAGATTTTAGCCTCTATATGTGAATAGTGATCATAAATAATTTAGGGCCGAGGCCCTTTCCGGCGTGCGCCGTAATTTCCCCGGTTTGCGCCGAAATCTTAGCACTCGCTTACATGTCGAGTCATTAAATACCCAATATTCGCCAATCTTCACCAAATCTCAGATATCTTCCCGGCGTAGACCGGTATCTACCCGGTTTGCGCCGGGTCTTGTCAGGTCAGTTCCAATAATTCTCAATCTTGGCCGATTCTTTATGGAAATAATAAGATTTTGATAATTATAAACCCGCTTTGTTAGGTTTTATGTTACGACTTCAAGATTTCACCATGTGGTATCTGTACAAAACAAAATAAGAAAAACCACGAGTAAATCTGATAATAAAAATAGGCTGCTAAGCCTCAAAATAGTAGCTTATTATGATATTTACTATATACAAAAATAGAACGTATTATCACAATATTTATTATGACTGAAACAAAAATGACGCTAAAAAAACTTAAGATACGAGATTAGAATACAACAAAAATCATCATTTGGTTGACATACATCAACAACTCCCCACTTAGCCTTTGATCGTCCTCGAGCAAAGAAGCGACAAAATAATTTTAAAACCACAACCATTAGTTATGCAATGCTAAGAAATTAATGTTCAACAAGATGATTCAACCAATCAAAATTTAAGATTACATGTTATCCAACTATCTAAGAGAGTAGTGTAGTGCGTGGACGAACGTTTCTCAACTTCGTTACTATTCAACCAATCATGAATTCATGCATACATAACTTAATAAATACAAATCAAAGGCTTAAGAGTGATACCAATCTCCACTAATCGAGGTATTCGGAATCAAGAAGATAGGTCGGGTAGGACTTGTAGGTTTGTAATGTCCAAATTTGGGTATTGGTTAATCGAAAGGGTAAAAAGGATATAAAAAGAACAATTGCAAGATAGCAAAGTTTTATACCTTCGATTCCACTCGTTTTTCGAATTGATAACTCCAATTCTATCACATAATTGCCAAAGACGTCTCCTCAACAATAAAAATAAGATATGAAGTATCATTTCAATTGATTTATCACCCGAACTTGTATTACTTGAATTTGTCGAACTCGTCCTCCAAAATTGCCCTCTAAAACTCAACATTATAATATATACGTGAATACATATATATATATATATATATATATATATATATATATATATATATATATATATATATATATATATATATATATATATATATATGGTTTTTTTAATTTTTTTTAGCTTAGTAGAAATTATACATCAACGGTCTCGAATTCGATAGATATCGCCTCAACTTTTGCGCCAATAAAATTGTCCAACCTTTGACTTCCAAAGTTATCACCGCATAATATACAAAACTTGCTAAACTTGCGGGACATCAAGGGAATGTAGACCAAAATTAGGTTAAGGGTCGGATAATAATGAGGTTAATCACGAATGGCTAGTTCGAGTGGGGTCTCACCACTTTACAAAGGCTGAGGTAGGGACAAAAATGGAAATTATGTTCGGGACGGCCATTTGGCTATAGTTAAGTCAAAGAACAGGACCGTCATCCCTAAATTCGATTCCATATACCATTTTATTTCGCCTCGAAAGGATATCAAACCTAAGTTCTAGTTGCTGTGGGGGCATTGTATGCATAATTTCATAAAAGTTTGCATAATTAACAAAAACTTGGGGTATAAGTGTTCCAAGGATTCACACTACTTTCAAGATTTACAAGATAATACGTACCTTTAATTTATTAAGGTTGCTCATTTTTTTGAAAAATTTATTCTATTAATCGCAAAGCTAAATGTTGTGTCAAAATTTATTTTATTCTACTAATCATGCTTGAAAAATAATCAAATTTTAAGCGTTTCTCGAGTATTTAGTGAAATTATTCCTTATTAGACTAACTACATCTCCACTCCCCACTTACGAACTGTCATCGTCCCGATGAGAAGTGAGTAGTAAAGAAGTAGTTACTAAAATAAGGAAGAATCAAAAGTAGTCAAACAAGTACCGGGATGCTATAAAAAGGTGGGTGGGTGGGCATAAACAAGAAATGAAAAGACAAGCAATCCCAAGTACTAGCAAAGTATCATCCAAAATGTAGACACAAAAGGATCATTGGCCACCCCGGGTCTCACAAAAGAGCAAAATATTATACCAAACTTTTTCGGGTCGCCTCCCGGTTGCGCTTTTGTTTAATGTCGTTTGCTCGACAAAATTAAACAACCAAAATGATGATGATTAATTAATATAATATACTAAACAAAAGGGGATACTTCTAACAATTACTCACCAAAACACGTAGCAATTAAGTACAAAAGACAACCTGAAAATGATGCTTAAGGAGTAATAAGAATGATAGTACCCGTGATTGCTAAATTTATAGTCAATAGCTAGACTATCTCATGATTCAATTGGTCGGAGGGTCATTAAGGAACATCACCTTTCGAGTTGGAGGGATTCCTTCTTCTTCCATATAAACCTTCACTCGTGACCATTGGCTATGAAAGTCGTTTTTCCATCCGTCGGTTCGATCGCTCCAGTATGCATGCACTTAAGTTACCAAAAAGGACATGTCCACCTAGACTTAAGCTTACCTCGGAAACAATTTTAAATGTGAGTTGTATAAGAGCACTCGATCACCCACATGGAACTCATGATGAAAGATTCTTTTATCATGGAAAGACTTCGTGCGTTCCTTGTAGATTCGAGCGTTCTCATAAGCATCAAGGCGAAATTCTTCAAGTTCCGTGAGTTGGAGTAATCGATGTTCACCAAATGCCTTAGGATCAAAGTTAAGAAATTTGATAGCCCAGAAAGCACAATGTTCCAACTCAACCGGAAGATGACAAGACTTGTCAAAAACTAGTCTATAAGGAGAACAACCAATTGGTGTTTTAAAATCTGTCCTATATGCCCAAAGTGCATCATCTAGTTTTTTCCGCCCAATTTTTACGGTTGGAATCGACAGTTTTTTCAATGATTCTTTTTACCTCTCTATTAGATACCTCGACTTGTCCACTAGTTTGCGGATGGTATGGAGTACCGATATTGTGCTTTACACCATATTTTTCAATCACCTTGGTAAATGGTCGGTTACAAAAGTGTGTCCCTCTATCACTAATGATAGCCCGAGGAGTACCAAATCTCGTGAAGATATTCTTTTTAAGGAATTTTATCACCACTCCGGTATCATTAGTTGGAAGAGCTTGTGCTTCGAACCATTTAGATACATAATCAACCATTACCAGGATGAATTTCTTACCAAATGACGGGGGTGTTGGTCCCGTAGAAGGGTGAAACTATAGTCGAGGGGGGGGGGGTGAATGACTATAGTTGAGTTTCAAAACTTTTCTTTTATTTAAAAGCTTTTGGGCGCGGATAAATCCCTTCTTACTATGTTGTTTTCAAATCAGCTTTGGACAATCACGACTTAAGTTATGGTGTAGGCAAATTAAATAAATGCTGTAAAGTAAATTGCAGAAATTAAATTGACACAAGGCTTATAGTGGTTCAGGGTGGTGTAATCCCTTAATCCACTCTTCTCCTGTGATGATCGGAGGAATTCACTATTGTTTTTACAGATACAATAGTATGATTGTCCTTGGCTTCCCAAGCTTCACAATCTACAAGACTATCACTCCTTGACTGCAGCAGCTTCAGTGATTCAGTCTTCCTTGCTGCTCCTTGAGATCAAAATCCTTCAACAAACTATCACGGATTCAACTCCTTCTCGCATTGCCTCTCCGATTCGCTTGCTTCGCTTTGATGTGAATGTGATTCACACACTTGGTTGATCAAACTCAGCCCCAAGTATGACTTTGTAGCTCGATATCCGAGTTGATCACTAGATGTTTCCTTGTAAGTTCGTAGAGAAGGCTTTTCAAATTGACAGAGTTTTCACTTGATTTTTATGTTTTTGTTCCTCACTTATCTCTCGTCCGTCAATGCCTTCTATTTATAGCCTTGAATAACCTTGATTTTGAAATTCCGTCCGTTGGCTATATTAATGAGGGAATAATCCTTGATTTTATTCTTGATTCCCCCTTAATTGCATTCTCCTTGATTTCGTTGTTCGGATTCTTTCTTCAAACGCATAGCGTAAAATCCGTCCTTGATTGATCCTCTATTGATTGTGCAATTAATGCATGATCTTCTCGAATCTTCAACGTATACTAAATCGATCCGGTAAGTGTTACTTCGCCGTTTTTAGAACGGTCGAGTGATCCTTCGACTTAGCCGTTTTAGCTTTTCCTTCACCGTTTCGTCTTTACTCGGCCTCGAAATTGAGTCTCGTTTTGCCGATTCACCGTTTTCTTCTTTGTTTCGTTTGAGGAAAATCTTTGTACTTCACCGATCTTTGATTGGGGTGAGATCGTGTACACCATATTTGAATATTAATGTTCATCGCTTGTAGTATAACTTAGACTTGTCCAAGGTCATCACGCGTACTTCCTTGGTTACAAGTCGACCTTTAATGTCCGCATTGCTTCTCTCGTCGGTGCTTGGGCCGGCTTCACTCTGCCGAATATCTGTTTTTGTTTTGCCGTCCTACCACTAGTACAATACTTGTCTGACTCAACTTATACAACATGTCAGACTCTATGTAAAGACTTATACAGAGAGTTCTAACTTATTTCAAAGCTTGCTATAACAAATTTGTATGGCCATCATCAAAACATAATAAAATGTTCCTAACAATTTCCCCCTTTTTGATGATGCCAAAACCCTCATAAGCCTGAATATAAGTAATCAAAATTTTCATAATAAACAACAAACACAAATTCACAGCTTTATTCATCCATCATAAGGCAATAAGATATTGCATCTCTTTATTTAAAGAACAAGGGCAAATGATAATATCAAATTTAATTAAGCAACAGTGTAATGTGAGGTTTACTTCTTCATTTCTTCAATCCTGATGCCTTTGCCTTTGCTGTCCTTGCCTTTACTACCCTTTCCCTTTCCACTGGAGCTCTCAGGCTTTGAGTTTCCTTCCCCCTTTGTGGCAGCATCAAAACGTGCTTCAAGGTCTGCAATTGCTGCTTTAGACTCAGGGAGAGGACCATACTTTTTCTCCAGTATTTTTTTGTTGGCCTCACCAACTTTGATTAGAAAGTCCAGCTGCTTGCCAGAATGCTCCATTATCTCCTCCGTATGCTCGAATTTGTTGAGTGTGTGTATTGAGAGTGTCCACCAATGGCTTGAGATTGTTGTCGCTTGTCTCGCCAGGAACTCAAGATTGGTTTGGACATGATGAGGAATGAGGTGCTTGTAAGTTGCAAAGTACATTTCCTTGTCTCTCCATGACCTCATCCCGGATCTTGATGTGACCGATGAGGGCCTCAATATTGTGGTTGAAGGAGGTAGCTTCACTCCTTAAGGCATGCTTCAAGTTTTGCCTCGTCGTAGTATTGCCTTTCCATGTCCACAATGAGGGGTTGAATGTCCGCATTGAAGACTCTTTCTCGGATTAACTTCTTCCGGTGCCGCATCGGCATCCCCTTCATCCTCATCATCTTCTCCTCAAAGATCTTCACCTTGCTTCTCCTCATTTTCCACTTCAACTTCTTGCTCTTCCTTTTCCTCTTTTCCCTTTTCATTTTGTGCTTCTTCTTTTTCTTTCATCTGTTCTTGTTCTGCCTCATTAGACACAGGATCATTTAGAGGTTGTTGTTGAGTGTGAGCTTCTTCATCTACCACCGTTCCCCCTTGTGCAATTGTGGGGGAGTTGACAATTTCGGCTAAGTGAGCTATATCAGCTGGCTCACTGAGCTGTTTGTCAACTGTACCAATGCTTTTGAAAAGCACTTCTTGGAGAGTCAGTTCATCGTCAGAAATCCCCAAACCTTCTTGATTGGCGTCAAGATTTCTACCTTCTGAATGTTCATCTTCTGACTCATCTTCTTCCTCATCTATCTCTTCTTCTTCTTCAGATGAAGTGAGTCTATATCCTTCCTCACCTTCTTCAAGGTAGGTGATTTCCTCTTCTTCTCTTCTCTTCTTCTCGTTGTGTGTCATCACCGATTGTCACAGTTCATACAAGTTGCTGGTGTCAGGCATAGTTGTATCCTCTTGTGCCTTCTGAGATCTGGTTCTTCGTCCCACTCTTGATCTGCTGGATTCAGGTTGTTTCCTCTTTTTCCCAGCAACGGGTTTAGGCTTCAGGGAAGCCTTGATGTAGGTGAACATTGTCTTGGACTTGTGTGGGGACTACAGGTTTGTGGGTTGTACTTTCAAGGCGTTGAACAGGTGTTGAAGAGGAAACCCATATGATTTCCTTTCCCAGAAATCTCCCTTTTTCTGCAAACCCTTGCTCGGTGCGGTGAATGATAGTCAATTTCCTTTTGAATCGATCCTTCAATCGATTGAAAACAAAGGTTGCCCAATCAAATTTGATGCGTTCATAGATTATGGCCATCGCTTTGATCCGTACCTCGCTTAGGTTTTCCATCGACCCCTTCGCCTTCAATATTTTTGGTGATGACCGGTGCAAATTCGGCAAACGGAAGTTTGAGCTTTGATCTAGGTAGATTGTACGTTTTTTGTTTTGCTTGGGGCTTTTGGCTATCTCAAATTTAATTTTGTGATGTCTCGTCGTCACCATCTTGACATTGGCGGGACCAATTAAGGGAAGGTGCGGTATCCGTTTAGTGTACCGGCGTGATGACTATGTTTTTTCCAAAGATTGAGCTTGTGATGCGATCGACTTCGCCTTCTTTGTGCCGGGCACAAACTTGGCATTTTTCCGTAATGCTATCGTGTTTTCATAGCGATACCGCTTATTGGGGGGTTTAGAAAGGTCATCGCCCCAAATTTGTACAATCGACCGGGCGTTGTGCTTGTGCATCGTTATCACAATAAGAGAGATAGTGTTCTGGTTTGAAAAACGAACCAGTGATGATTGATTTTTCATAGTATTTTTCAGTAGGAGAGATTGTGGAAGATGAGGCCATTGATAGTAGATAGATGTTTAGAAAGGAGTTCTTCAAGTTTTCCGTGAAAATCAGAAATAGGGTTTGTAATTTGCAAGAGAGCGTAAAGATTTCTGAAAATCTTTAAGTCTGGTTTATATAGTGTGATTTGGGTAGTGTGAACGTGGTTTGAATATGGAAGGATTTTGTGACATCATGGCGTGATTTTGTGTGTGTGAATTGCGATATTCGAGCGTAATGGGGGAGTGGTTTGAGGTAAGTAATGATAGAGCCCGGGAATCGAGGAGTTTTCAATTCGAAAAATAATACAATTACCTCCATGATCATAAATTGATCTCCACGTGTGTAATCAGAATTGATTTTGTTCACACTTTTAATTTATCCAAGTCTTTATTTCGGTGAAGTGCCTTGGCTGGTCACTTAGCCGATCAAATGGGTTCTTTATTGAGCTGCTCCATTTAACTGCGTTCCTAACAATCGCTAAGTTACCTTCACCGAATACCGGTGCCTTGCTCGCTACACCTCCCGTAACAAAGAAAGGTTGTACCGCTTGATGAAGTCACTTAGCCGATTACTCCAGTTGGCCACTCATTGATACTTAGTCAATTTCAATCATTCCTAACTCGCTCTTAACATACTAAATCTTTCATAACCGAGTGGTTTAGTGAAGATGTCACCGCAGTTGATCTTCGCAGGTATGTATTTTAGGATGACATCTCCCTTTTCAACATGGTCTCGATAAAATGGTGTCTCACATCAATGTGTTTTGTTCTCGAATGCAATACGGATTTTCGGTAATAGATATTGCACTTGTGTTATCACACATGATTGGAATTGTTTTCTCTTCCATTCCACAAATCCTTAGTCGTTGTCTTATCCAAAGTACTTGAGCACAAAGCAGCCTACCGTCGCTATATATTCGCTTCACCGTTGTTGATGTAGATATGGAGTTTTGCTTTTTGTCGGACCAAGAGACTAGTCCGGTTCCTAGCATTTGACATGTTCCGCAGGTGCTTTTTCTATCTATTTTGCATCCAAAGATAGTCGAGTCCGAATATGATATCAATTTAAATCCTTCATCTTTTGGATACCAAATTCCAACATTTATAGTGTTTTTCAAGTATTTGATTATCCTTTTGGTCGCTAGAAGATGTGATTCTTTTGGTTGTGCTTGAAATCTTGCACACACTCCTACGGCAAATGCTATATCGTGTCTACTTGCGCTTAAGTATAATAAGGATCCAATGATTCCTCTATACATTTTCTCGATCAACATCCTTTCCTCGCTTCATCTTTTCCAAGTATGACTCGGCACACATTGGTGTGTCTCGTGTGCCACTTGTATCCATCCCATACTTGTGTATCGATCTCTTGTGTACTTGGCTTGACTAATGAAAATGCCATCCTTCATTTGCTTTACTTGAAGCCCAAGAAAATAGTTTAATTCTCCCATCATGCTCATCCGAAATTTGCTCTTCATCGGTTTGCAAATTTTTCACAAAGCTTTTCATCCTCTCGATCCAAAGATTATATCATCAACATAGATTTGAACCAAAGAATGTGCTTGCTCCTCCTCTAGTTTGAATAGAGTCTTGTCAATAGTTCCCTTGTTGAATCCATTCTTGATCAGAATTTGTGATAGTGTTTCATACCAGGCTCTAGGTGCCTGTTTGAGGCCATAGAGGGCCTTCTTGAGTTTGTATACTTTGTCTTCTTTTCCTTTGATTTGAAATCTAGGAGGTTGTTCTACACGAACTTCTTCTTCCAAAAGTCCATTTAGAATGCACTCTTGACATCCATTTGATAAACTTTGAAGTCTTTGTATGCGGCAAAAGCTAGAAAGAGTCTGATTGCTTCCAATCTTGCTACTGGTGCAAATGTTTCATCATAATCTATTCCTTCGCTTGAGAATAGCCTTTTGCAACTAGCCTTGCTTTGTTTCGACAACGCTTCCTTGCTCATCCATCTTGTTCCCGAATACCCATTGCACCAATGATGTTGGCCATATCCGTCCGTCAACAAGTTCCCGAGACTTCATTTCTTTCAAATTCATTTAGTTCTTCTTGCATTGCTATGATCCAATCTGCATTTTGGATTGCATCATCTATGGTCTTGGGTTCCACTTGTGATAGAAAGCAAGTTAGCATGTGCTACGCTTGTCTTCTCGGTTCTAACTCCCGTGTGAATATCTCCAATAACTTGTTCTTCGGGATGGTCTCTTAGCCAATTTAGATCTGGTTGAAGTTGTTCTTCACCTCGGTGCTTCCATGCCTTCATGCTCGAGCATGAACTTCAACTTCGTGTGCTTCTTCGTTGTATTGATATGTGGCTCCTCTTGATTTTCAAAGTGATGATTCGGATAGTAGTCGGTATGGTTGCATTTGTATAGATTTCCTTCTCGTGTCGCTTTCTCTTCTTGGTCTTGAAGATCTTCACCATTTGTATTTGGTTCATCAAAAACCACATGTATTTATTCTTCAATCACAAATGTTCTTTTATTGAGTACTCGGAATGCTTTGCTGGTGTCTGAGTAACCCATGAAGATTGCTTCATCAGCCTTCTCATCAAAGGTATGCAAATGTTCTCGTTTAAGACAAAACATTTTGATCCAAACATATGAAAATATGAGATATTGGGTTTTCTTCCATTCCATATTTCATATGGAGTCTTTCCATGATATTTGTTGATGATTGATCTGTTTTGTGTATGACATGCTGTGTTTGCTTTCTTTCACCCAAAATCTCTTTGGCAAGCATGCTTCAAAGAATCATTGTTCTAACTCGCTTCTTTGAGAGTTCTGTTTCTTCTTTCTCGCTACACCATTTTGTTGTGGAGTGCCCGTCGCGTAGATAGTTGATGTAGTACTCCATTTTCTTCACAGTAGGTTCTGATGATTTCATTTAGAAATTCAGTGCCTCTGTCTGATATGATCTTTATGATCTTTAGTTCTTTCTCATTTTGGAGTCTTCTCAGCAAATCTGGCAGCTTTTTGAGTGTCTCCTTCTTCTTGTTCATGAAAATGGTCCAGGTGTATTTGAGAAGTCATCCACCACTACAAGGGTGTATTTCTTACCACTCACACTTACTGGTGTGACTGGTCCAAACAGGTCCATGTGTAACAGATGTAGAACTTGTTAAGGGTGAATTTATACGATTTATATTGATATATTTTATGATAATTTCCCTCATATTTGTATAATTTGCATAAGAAACGAGTGTTTAATGGAATTATTGAGTAAATGAGGTTTTTAATGAGTTATTCGCAAAATAGGTTAATTTTGGTGTTTTAATTTTGATTTTATGATTATTTGGATGATATTACGTTTTGTGATGTTTTAATGTGTTATAGGTACGTGTTTGATGCTCAAATGATGATCAAAAAGAGATAAGAGTCGAATTACATTAATGATAGAGGAGATAATGATGATTTGGATTGAAGAAGAATAGATAAGTATGGAAAAATCAAGATTAATTCGATCCTGGACTGGCGTCCAGAAGCTTGAACTGGCGTCCAGAGTGGACGAGCGTCTGAAGAAGTGGACAAGCGTCCAGGAGAGGGAAGTTGATTCAGAGTTGTGAAGATTTTAGTGGACGAGCGTCCAATTTAAAGAAGGACGGGCGTCTGATGAAGACTCAGCCCGACTCGAAGTTTTTGTCGAAGACCGAACGAGCGTCAAAGAGAGATGGACGGGCGTCCAGCCGCCGCCATGCTGAAACCGACCTAGTTTTCTATATATAGCCGCATTATCTCAACCCTAATCATATCAATTCGACTGCAGCCACCGAAAAACCCTAAATTCGAGCGAGAGCGGGTGCTCGGTCGGCGCCTTGTGCTCGTCGACCGAGGTTAGTTAGATTAGTTTTTATTTTATTTCGTTTTCCTTTCGATTCACGAGGATGGCTTGAAGCCGATCGACTTGGGGCAACATGTGAAACTTTTTCTCAAAGCGGCGTTTTTCTTTCTCTCTTTGGATATTTTGTGAGTTTTAATTAAAGTTGTTTCTTTTATATGATTATGTGCTATGCAAATTTATATCGAGAGATGTTTTGCTATTGATGTTTACTATGTGACGAGAGTCGGTGTAAACCTAGATCACCATAGGAAAGAATAGATCTTTTAACCTATAAGTAACGAGAGTTGATTAGGTTGAATATCTAGATTGTTAGATTGAGAAATCTTGCACCTTGGTTTGAAAGCGTCAATCTTTAAGATCGAGAGATAAAAGATTGATAGGCGAACTTTTCTAAGAGATTAGGAGTTCATACCTTTGATAGGTGAATCACATCTTTATTAAATCTTCACTAAATAATCTAGAGAGGAAATTAAGGGTTGCGGGATGGTGGATCATCGCTTGTTCTATGTTGAATCGCTATAGTCATTATAATGCTTTTATGAGTTTTATTGTTTTTCTCGTTTATAGTTTAGTTATGTTCGCAACGATCTTTCCCGGCTTTGGACCGACAATCCTCTGTCCAGTTTATCTTTTCGTTTTGTTATTTTAGGTTTTAATAATAATAGTATCAATCTTAGGAAAATTAATGAACTAGATACCCCGATTCCCTGAGATCGACTCCGGTATTAATCGCTATACTACGATCCCTACACTGGGGGAATACCGGATTTATTTATTTATTACTTGTTGTTTTTCATTGCATAAAATCCGTGACAAGTTTTTGGCGCCGTTGCCGGGGAATCGGTGCGGTTGTCCAGTTCATTATTAATTTTTCTAAGGTAGTTGTTGGTCCCTTGGAAAGGCTAACACAAGTTTAGAGGGGGGGGGGGGGGGGGGGGTGAATAAACTTGTCACCAAAAACTTATCTTAAGTTGTAAAATCCCCGAGGCGAGTTTCTCGAAACTCAAACGACTTCCGGTTCGGTTATGTTCACGTCCCTTAACTTGTGCGGAGTTCGGTTAGCTTAACGATTGTAAGTCAAAGCCGACTTATATTCAGTCTTGTTAACTGGCAGCGGATAAAGTAATAGCCTTAAGTATGAAAACCAGGTAAGTGTATCTATTAAGAATTAAATAAATGCATAAAGTAAATAGACAAGAATTATAGAGGTTCCAAGTGGTGTAATCCTGTCAGTCCTCTCTTCCCCTGTGATGCGGAGGAAAATTCCACTAGAACTTCTTTGAGATGGCCCAATTACAAAAAGTTCCAAACTGATAGTCCTTGACTATTCCCTAGCTTCACTATCTAAACACTTGTAGAACAGGTAGGATTGCTGTTCTTCAATTGTTTGAACCACTTAGTCCTTGGAGGGTAGGATTGCCTCTTCACCGGCTCATCACAACCACGGTCTTCTGATTGCGCACTCAACCGTCCTTCACACCTTCTTGGTGTTTCACGATCTATGCCTTTGATGAAATCAAAGTTGAGACTTTGAATCAATAACTATGATTCAATTGTGATTTGAGCTTTTCTTCGGATGTATAATTTAAGCACGGCTCTGTATTTCTTCAAGTGTTAGATCTTGAATCTGCTTGACTGAGCTTGAGTATATTGAAGAAATTTCTTGATCTTGCAATTAAATGCTTAGCAGGTATTCTTTTTGAATTTGGCTTTTCCCCTTTTTTTAACTTGATCTTTTTGACTAGATAGATTTTTAAATTTGCTTTTTATCATATGCCTGCACACACACACACACACACCTCTTTCTGTTGTAGAGGTAGTTTATTTATAGGGGTTCATTCAACATTTGTCCTGCTTGTAACGGCTATAATTTTTCTGACCGTTCTGCTGTGTCAGTAACTCATCCAATGAAATTGTTTCCTTTTCAACGTTCCACTGTACTTTCAGTTGTTGGATGACTGACTTATAAAGCGAGTTTCCTTATCGGTTTTATTCTAAGTTTTCACTTTTCAGTTTTCTAACTGACTTGGAGCATTAACTGAAATTTTACTCTTCTTCAAATATCAGTACTCCAGTTTTCATCTGATCATCATTGACTTAATCAGAGTACACCATGACTCATTATCAACTAAGAATTCATTGTCCTTATGATTCTTAGGTCTTCATACAAGATCCATAAAGTCGGTTCGAGTCACCACGGTCTTGCACGAAGTCCAACTTTACGGTCTCGACTTGTAATCTTCATAACTGAGTTTGAACCCTCAGTTCTTCGTTCTTCAATAACGAGTTCGTGACCCTCAGTTCTTCAATCTTCTAGATAAGCCAACCGAGTCTGTAACTCTCAGCGAACTTACCTTCTTCAAGTTTTACGTAGGTGTGCTCGAGTCAGTTTCTTGTAGAATCTCAGTTAGAGTAAGTCTCAGTTTCTTCATTTCTCAGTTCCAATCTAGAACTATTACAGTGCTTGTCTGATTTAACTTATACAATTATCAGACTCTAATGAAACTTATACATTGATATCTAGACTTCTTTTTGCTTGCACTATAACAGCTAGTTATGACACTTCATCAATGGGGTTAAAGTCTAATTAATAAATAAGTGATGAATCATCATCAAAACATAAATTTTATTTCCAACAATTTCCCTCTTTTTGATGATGTCAATACCCTCCCTAAAAGCAATGCAAAAAGATAAAACAAAAGGCGATAAATAACACGGTGGGAGAAACGAGAATTCATACATTAACGAGTTACAATCTTTGAATGAGTAATAAAATACAACATAAATAACGAGTTCAATCTCCTTTCACTTGACTCGGCTGTTTGTCATAATTATACGCAACGATTCTCATTTCATCATTTGTGGCTGAATATTCAATTCCATGAATACTTGCCCAAATGTTCCTTGATTGTGATAGGCTTTGTTTTTCTTGAAAAACTTGCTTTTGAATAGAGCTGAATGTAAAGGCGATGTCCTTAGTCTTTCATTGGTGGCAGTTCTCAGTAAAGATTGAATAAATTCAGGTTCATCCTTCTCAACTTTCTCTGAAACCTTATCTAGGGTGCCATCAGCTTCCCATTTCTTCAGCTTCTTCCAATGATGCACAAGTATCTTCTGCATGTGTAGAAAAGTTTCAAGAGCTTCTTCTTTTGATACTCATTCTCTTTCTGATAGATTTTTGAACAGATTGTAGAGACGGGAATCCAAACCAACTGTTTTGTCCGTTGGTTCTAAGTATTTGACAATCAGTTCCATTTCCTCATCAGTGAACTCTCCTCTTGCTTTCTTCAGTTCACTCAACTTATCATTGATATTCGTGAGGGTCTGTGGCATTTCAGCTGCATGAACTTTTAGGATATCCAAACTTTCCCCCTTATTGACATCATCTTTGGTAATCAAGCTTTTGATGTAAGCATTCAAGGTTTGTTGGGTTGATGCCAATATGGTTTGAGCCACAATGTTGAATCTTTGATGCCCTGTTCCACTAAAAACATCCGATCGATTAGATTATTGAGAATGCCCTCCCATCTGTCTTGAGTTTCATTTTTCCTTGTGGTATGCTCTCCGGCTGTTTTCTGAATCTCAAGCAGAGTGGTTTGATAGTTGTCATTCACAGTGTCCAGTTTCTTTTCAAGCTTGGATCGTTCGTCTTGACTACCTTCTACAGATTTTAAAACTCTTCCAAACAAGCTTTTGTCGTCTTTTTGAATTCTGATTATCTCATTGTGATAATATTTAATGAGATCAGTTTGTGTAGGAACATCTTGTGAATTTCCTCGTTGTTCCTTTGCTTTGCTTTTGATTCAGCCTCGGATGGTTTAGCTTCTTTGTAGAGGTGAGAGTTTTTCTCCAAATTCAACGATTGTATTTTCTCTTTGGTTTGCTTCTCGCCTACTCCGATCTTGATGAGTCAATAACTTTTGTGGGAGACAAATGTATTTCGGGTTCATTGTCGATTCTTCTCCGGGTATATCGACCAACGTTCTTGCTATTTCAAGCGTAGATAAATCGATGGGAGATTGATAGCCTTTTTCTCGCTTCTTTGTCTGTCGAGTTTCGATAAACTTTCAGAACTTGAACTTCCACTGCTTTCATCAGAACTATTAGAGTCTTCATCAGTACTCAGTTCTGTTGCAATTTCCTTTTCTTGTAAGGAGGCAAGAATCCCTTTTTGTATGTCAGGATCTTCCTCAGAATCATCATCAACATTCTTTTTCGAGCTTCCACTGATCAAGGTTTTTCTCCAATGACTATTTCTGATCAGCGCAAATCCTTGATTTATGAATTCTTCGGTATCGATTATTTCCATTAGATTTGTAATGTTGAAAAGATCGAATACCCATTTTTCAATGATTTCCATTTCCGCACGCTGACTCCTTTGATTTTCTATAGAACTGAACTTCCAAGTTCTGTAACTTTTCAATCGATCATAATCGGCCTTCATAAGTTACGTCCGGATGGAGATTTAAATGGTGTGAGAGTGTCTCGATTCTCTAGTGATCTCATGATCTTCTTCGGTATGAACTTCAATTTGCATTGGATCGTCAGTTTGCATAAGGCTGGTTCTGCTGGTTTCTCCCTCAGCAGTGATCGGTACAACTGATGCTTCTTTTTCAATGTTAGAAACTGAGATTACCGGCTCGGTTGCAAAACTTTCTCACTTGCATCTTTTTCAACAAATTGTTTTTCACCTTGCTCAGGTTCCAATTCAACAACTGGAACTTTCTCTGTAGTGGGTTCAGCATCATGAACTTGCTCATCTAGCTGAGTGATCTTGGATGATTCAGCTTCTGCTTCGGTTTCCTTTTCCTCAGGTTGAGGAGCCGAAAGTTCTTTATCAGTTTCAACACGTTCAGATCTGGGGACGATTCTTGAGAAGTAGATTTGGATTTTGAAAGCAACATCAGCATGTTCAATGTTGTTTCATCAATCAGTCTCTCATCACTGTCTGATTCTCCATCATCAGGCACAGTTCTCTGGGTCTGTTCCCCCTGAGTTATAGCTTCTTTCTGTAAGTTAGTTTCAGCAGTTTGTTCCTTGCTGACAACTTCAGTTTCTTTTGTTGTTTCCATTTCCTGTGGATGCATAACTGCTTCTTGAGTTAGTGGGATCTCAGTTTCCGGAACTGGGATAGATTCGGTGAGATCAGCTTCAGTTTGTCTTTCAGGTACAACATCAGCTTCAGCTTCTTGAATTGACAACATTTCTATGGGTTCCTCCATAACTGGATCCATTAAACCTTTTTCAGTTTCTTCCAACTGTCTTCTTCTTTTCTTTAAATCTTCAATCTGTGCTAGTACTTCTTCTCCAGTTGCAGGTTTATTCGATTTCCTGCTTTTCTTCTTCTTGGGTTCAGTCGAAGTTTTCTCAGCTTTCCTTTTTCTGGCTTTTTCTTCCTTGACAACAATTTTCCCATCAACAACTGGTGTTTCTTCTTTCTTTGCAACTCCAAAATGATCAAGTGTTCTTTGGACTACTAACGCAAGAGTTTTCTTGTGGTAGAATCGTCCTTTCTTCACATCGGTTTTCTTTTTGGGCACATCAATTGATTGTGCTGTCAATTGATCAAATAGATACCTTGCCCAATTGAAATCTCCTTCAAACCAAATTATATGAAGTAAATCTAGTTTTGCTCCTGAAAGATTGCTGAAGTTTCTAGCGTTTCCAATTACACAATTATCCAGCATTTTTGAAAGAAAATTAAACTCTGGCTTGAGCAAACTCGTGCTTCCAGTCTGTGAGACAGCAGATCCTGATTCAATTGCTATGTCTCTCCATAACTTCTCCTTCTGTTCTTTAGATAGCTTAATTGCTGTTGTTCCTTCGGATTTGTCAAATCCAAAGATTTCTGCAATTAAATCTTTGGTCACTTTGATTTCTTTATTACTGACAGTGGTGACAAAGGTTTGTGTGTCTTTTCCTTCTACAATTGTTCTCCCGAATTGATAGAAGTCTCCAATGCTTTCTAAGCAAACACTCTTTAGATTGATGTTGAAGACAGCTTCCAATCCTTTGATTTTCCGGATTTTTGTTGTGATTGAATTGACTAGAGTTTGGTCAACATACTTTGCAGTATATTGATCAAGAGAAACGATCATTCCGGGTTCAACACGAGTGAAAGTCATTTTTCTGGATAAGATTGAAAATTTGAAAATTTGAATTTCAGAGAGAAGATTCAGAAATTATGCGTAAAGATTTTGTAAAAGAAAAATTCTGGGTATTTATAATTAGGAGTGGGGGTAGTTAAGAATTGAGTGGGACTTAAAACGTCTTGTCATAAATATTTTGAGATTGCGAAAAGGTGGGTGAGTGGAAATTATGAGCGGTTCGGATTGAAAAAGGACCACGTCTTTTCTTGATAACCGTAGGCTTGGATAAAAGTGAGTAAAGAAGGTACGGTGTATCAACGGTTTGTATATGCTTAGTTTTGTCCTTATCTTTGAATTCAAAAACTCGGTTGTGAAAACAACTCGGTTTGTGAATTATATTCCCGATTCTCGGTGATGGTGTTTTCTCTGCAAAACAAAGTGAGAATTCTTTGGTACCCATATCTTTTTGGGTCCTAACGATTAGTTCTTGACGGCGCAACTTTATTTTTAATTTTATACCTCTCTTGACATGTTGGTAGTGAAGTCGGTTTTCACAAACTTTTCTTGTTTTGTCATAACGAGTTTTAGGTTTGTTCTTTTTGTGAAACGAGGTGATGGTCTATTCCAATCTTCATCGGTAGGAAATAATCTTCCTTTCCCTCGAAGTCTATTATGATCTTCATTCTTGAGTGGATATGACTTGAAGATTTTTCTTGCGATTTTGAATCGATTTTTACGTTTACTGACCTTCGAGTTTTTCGTAAAATTTGTTGACTTGATTAATTTTGTCAGCGATTTTTTCGGTTTTATCGGCTTGTGTGATTGGGTTTGTCTTTGAGTATCTATCGGTTCTAATAATTTTGTCGGTTTTACGAGTTTTTGACTATTGAGCGATCACAAATTTTATTGCAACGATCTGGTCTAAACTTAGAATTGTGCGATTGTCAAATCCTAAACCAGAGATCTATCTCCAAATGGTTTCCCTGGTTTGAATTGAACTTTGGGAATCGGATCAACTGATGACTTATTGTTGTTCATAACTTTTGTTGGTTCATCAGTTGGTCGAATTACCTTGGTTCCATTATTAGTCATGATTAGATTGATTTCAGCATTCAATCTCGAAATCTTAGTTTTCAATAACTTTTTCTCCTTTTTGACATTCTCATAATTTTCTTGAGTTGTCTCTAACTCCTTTATGAGTATGTCCAAGGATTTATTGAAACCGTCATTCCTTTGATTGTTTGGGACATTGTGAGATTTGGATGTAGATGTACTTACCTCCCGATGTTTGATAGATAAGTCTTCTGTTGAGGAATCATCACTGATTAAAGTCTGTTTTCCTTTATCAATAGCATTTGCAAGTGTAGCTCCTAGCAGTATGATTTCTTCATCACTTTCTCCTCCATGGCTTGTTGGTAGATTATTATCTGTGACTTTCGCGTTGGATGGATCTTTGGTTACCATTTCTTCTATAGAATCAGCTACCCGTAGTAATTCTCTTTATGCTTCCTCTGAAAGATCACTTAAGGATGGGAATCCTCTTGATTCATCTTTGTCTTCATTTAAATCAATGTCTTCATCATAACTGAAGTGAGGTTCCGGATTCGTGTGTGAGCTTGTAGTGCTGAATCTTTCAAGTACTTGATCTGAAAGTCATAGACAACATTTTGCAAATAGTCGGTCGGGGGATTGTTTAGCCAATTTCGATTTTGGATGTATCCATTAAAGATACTTTTTAAGATAGATACAGAAAAAGGGTTTTCAACAATTAGTTTGAAATGTATCTTGGATCTCCTCCAAAAAGGAAGATTCGCTCCGATACCAATTGTTGGTCCCTTGGAAAGGCTAACACAAGTTTAGAGGGGGGAGGGTGAATAAACTTGTCACCAAAAACTTATCTTAAGTTGTAAAATCCCCGAGGCGAGTTTCTGCGAAACTCAAGCGACTTCCGGTTCGGTTATGTTCATGTCCCTTAACTTGTGCGGAGTTCGGTTAGCTTAGCGATTGTAAGTCAAAACCGACTTATATTCGGTCTTGTTAACGCGGCGGATAAAGTAATAGCCTTAAGTATGAAAACCGAGGTAAGTGTATCTATTAAGAATTAAATAAATGCATAAAGTAAATAGACAAGAATTATAGAGGTTCCGGGTGGTGTAATCTGTCGGTCCTCTCTTCCCTGTGATGCGGAGGAAAATTCCACTAGAACTTCTTTGAGATGGCCCAATTACAAAAAGTTCCAAACCGATAGTCCTTGACTATTCCCTAGCTTCACTATCTAAACACTTGTAGAACGGTAGGATTCTTGTTCTTCAATTGTTTGAACCACTTGGTCCTTGGAGGGTAGGATTGCCTCTTCACCGGCTCATCACAACCACGGTCTTCTGTTGCACTCAACTATCCTTCACACCTTCTTGGTGTTTCACGATCTATGCCTTTGATGAAATCAAAGTTGAGACTTTGAATCAATAACTATGATTCAATTGTGATTTGAGCTTTTCTTACGGATGTATAATTTAAGCACGGCTCTGTATTTCTTCAAGTGTTAGATCTTGAATGCGCTTGCGAGCTTGAGTATATTGAAGAAATTTCTTGATCTTGCAATTAAATGCTTAGCATGTATTCTTTTTGAATTTGGCTTTTCCCCTTTTTAACTTGATCTTTTTGACTAGATAGATTTTTAAATTTGCTTTTTATCATATGCACACACACACACACACACACCACACACACCTCTTTCTGTTGTAGAGGTAGTTTATTTATAGGGGTTCATTCAACATTTGTCCTGCTTGTAACGGTTATAATTTTTCTGACCGTTCTGCTGTGTCAGTAACTCATCCAATGAAATTGTTTCCTTTTCAACGTTCCACTGTACTTTCAGTTGTTGGATGACTGACTTATAAAACTGAGTTTCCTTATCAGTTTTATTCTGAGTTTTCACTTGTCAGTTTTCTAACTGACTTGGAGCATTAACTGAAATTTTACTCTTCTTCAAATATCAGTACTCCAGTTTTCATCTGATCATCATTGACTTAATCAGAGTACACCATGACTTATTATCAACTAAGAATTCATTGTCCTTATGATTCTTAGGTCTTCATACAAGATCCATAAAGTCAGTTCAGGTCACCACAGTCTTGCCTGAAGTCCAACTTTACAGTCTCGACTTGTAATCTTCATAACTGAGTTTGAACCCTCGGTTCTTCGTTCTTCAATAACGAGTCGTGACCCTCGGTTCTTCAATCTTCTAGATAAGCCAACCGAGTACGTAACTCTCGGCGAACTTACCTTCTTCGGTTTTACGTAGGTGTGCTCGAGTCGGTTTCTTGTAGAATCTCGGTTAGAGTAAGTCTCGGTTTCTTCATTTCTCGGTTCCAATCTAGAACTATTACAGTGCTTGTCTGATTTAACTTATACAATTTCCGACTCTAAATGAAACTTATACATTGATATCTAGACTTCTTTTTGCTTGCACTATAACAGCTAGTTATGACACTTCATCAATGGGGTTAAAGACTAATTAATAAATAAGTGATGAATCATCATCAAAACATAAATTTTATTTCCAACAGTAGTATAGTGGTGAGTATTCCCGCCAACGGAACCGAAAACAAGTTTTTGGCGCCGTTGCCGGGGAATCGGTACGGTTGTCTAGTTTCTATTAATTTTTCTGTTTTTGTTACGAATTTTTTCGTAGATAGGTTTTTGTTTCTATCCTTTCTAGTTTCTACATTGATTCGGGGACATCTGAGGTTGAATTATCTGACTCCACGTTTTTAGCGATCGAACTTTTGGATAAAAGGGATCGTTTTAGCACTCGTTAGTATTTTGGCCGTAACTTTTGGCTCGAGTGTCCGTTTGGCGCGCAGGACCCCAATTCGGAAAGCTCGTTCCGACGCCGACGACGAGAACAAAGGCCTATGGCCGTTCGACACCATTTTCGAGGTCAAAATCCACTTTTTTTCCCTTCCATTTTGGGCTCAGAAGATTTCAACACGTTTTTCCCCCTTTTATTGTTTTCTGTTTTAAATAAATAAATAAAGGATTTCTAGGGTTTCTTAAGTATCTAGGGTTTTTGATGTTATATCTAGGGTTTCTGAGGTTGCTCAGGTGTCTCGTTTTGTGCTTTATGCTAAGACCAGACGGGAGTCTGCTCTCTGTGAACGCCCGGCCACTCTTTGTAGTTACCAGACGTGCGTCCATAGTGAGTGGACGTCCGTCCGTCCAACATGCACCTATTCTGTTAAGTCTTAGGGCAACTAGACGAGCGTCCGGTTTAATCCGGACGCTGTCCGGTTCATAAATTCCGGCGAACGCCCGTTTGGAAGAAGGAACGCACGTTCAGGTTCCAAATTTTTCTTGACTTGATTTTTAATGCTTTATTTGACGTGGATACTTTCATATGAGCCTCTGTGGCCTCTTTATATATGCGTAGATGTTCTGAACTTGCATGTTTATATCTTTCCATCTACTAATCCATGTTAAATAATTGATTAATTTTTATATACATGCTTCATTAATTGACATGGATGTTTTAATGTGAGCCTCTGTGGCCGTTGTATATATGTGTAGATGTCCTGTTCTTTCACCGTTATGGTTTTCTTCCCATCTATTGCAATCCATGTTGAGTAATTCACCTAGCTAGACGTGATTCCAAATTTGATTTATGCTGTTCCTTTTGTCGTCTATCTAGGGTGTTAGGGTTGTTAAAGGCACGTCTACACTTTACATGGAAAGCTTCTGTGGCTTTGCATAATCGAATTTTGTTACGCTTCTATGGCGTTATTTAGTAGACGTTTATATTCTTGACCGTGCTTAGATTAGGGCGACATCTATGGAATTAGTTGGGCTAGTTTATTTTCTTTATTTTCGTTTTGCCTGTTTAGTATAGTTGCATATCATTTAGTTGCATTGTATTTTATTCTGTTTTTTCTTTTTATTTTTATTTATCTTTTTAGTGCACCTAGCCCTGCTACTTTGTAGTGTCCTCTATCCTCATTTATGTATGCACATGTTGGGCTTATTTGTATTGTAAAGCCTCTGTGGTTTTATGTCTGACGCTTAGGTGTCCTGTGTTTTCCCTGTGTGGTGATTGTTCCATCTGAGCAATTATATCTTGTGCTTCTATCTTGTTTATGATTAATTTTGCCGTGTTATACCCCCTATTCCCCGAGGTACATTTTGTTTTGTTTTTCAAGTGTGCAGGATATTTTTAATAGCAATTGTGAGCTTTCAGACGATATCAGTTTTCCGGTGGATGGTCCACAGTCTACTGATTTCTTCACGCATTTCGGGATCTGATTCCGGACCACTTCCAGAATTGCCACCTTCAAACTACAATCAGCTAAGTCCTTTATCTTTTCTTTAATTCTGCACAACATGAGGACATGTTGATATTTAAGTGTGGGGGAGGGAATGATTTGATATGTATCTATACATTTGCTTAATTCGTTATGTTTCTATGCAAAATGAGCTAAAAATGAGCTAGAATTTTCAAATTTTTTCGACATTTTTTGTTTTTGTTTTGTCCCGAGTAGGCAATTCAATTCAATGTTCGTTATTTTTATAGTCATCCAAGCTATATATCATATGTTTTGATAAGTTAGTTGTTTCACACGAGATCTATTTTTCACGAGCCATAGTGAATGATGAGCTAATTTATAAAGTTATACCCCTTTTGACGAGTGATTTCGATTTTCTTATAAGTCATGTGCTTAGTGCTACGTATATATCTTGAGATTTATGATAGTTTGTATTTAGATCCGAAGTATGTTATACTTGTGAATATCTAAGGATTGAATGTGATAAGTAACACGTAACTTATTGTCAAATGAAAATTTTGAGTTTATAATGAAGTAATTGGGTGTGTCGAAAGCTAGTCGATGATTTGAGTGCGGTAGGGCGTACCACGTATGTCCTATACCACTATGATGACTAAAAGCTCACGACAGTCAGAAAAAGCTGCCTTATGATTGGAGTAAGGTAGGGTATATCTCGAATATCCTATTCTGCTATGACAGGGCAAGAGCTCATTCTGATGTGCGTTTAAAAGTGAAATAGTTGAATCAACTTGCAATAAGAAGTGTTATGAAATGAATGAGAGACTAAGTTATCGTCTATCTTATCCCCAGTAGAAACTGATAGATATGCTGTAGGGATTATCCTCTGAGTATTTCAGAAAGGCCCTAGATATATTCGATCATTCTTTTCGGGATGTTTTACGTTTGTAGGGTACATCTTATGAGTGTCATTTATTGCTAGTCTATGAGGGGGTATTAGCTAGTTTTGCTTTGAGTTTCTCAAGTTTGGGTTTAGCGGAAGTTTTCTATGGCTATGCACACACAGTGGTGAACTTCTGATTTATTGGATCTATGCTATGTTGTCTGAGATGTCTGTTTTCGTTTCGAGCCTTGATTTTCGTTTTGTTTTGCTCGGGACGAGCAAAAGCTAAGTGTGGGGGAGTTGTTAAGGGTGAATTTATACGATTTATATTGATATATTTTATGATAATTTCCCTCATATTTGTATAATTTGCATAAGAAATGAGTGTTTAATGGAATTATTGAGTAAATGAGGTTTTTAATGAGTTATTCGCAAAATAGGTTAATTTTGGTGTTTTAAATTTGATTTTATGATTATTTGGATGATATTACGTTTTGCGATGTTTTAATGTGTTATAGGTACGTGTTTGATGCTCAAAAAGAGATAAGAGTCGAATTACATTAATGATAGAGGAGATAATGATGATTTGGATTGAAGAAGATTAGATAAGTATGGAAAAATCAAGATTAAGTCGATCCCGGACCGGCGTCCGTGCTTGAACGGCGTCCGAGTGGACGAGCGTACGAAGAAGTGGACGAGCGTCCGGGAGAGAGGAAGTTGATTCGAGTTGTGAAGATTTTAGTGGACGAGCTTCCAATTTAAAGAAGGACGGGCGTCTGATGAAGACTCAGCCCGACTCGAAGTTTTTGTCGAAGACCGAACGAGCGTCCAAGAGAGATGGACGGGCGTCCAGCCGCCGCCATGCTGAAACCGACCTAGTTTTCTATATATAGCCGCATTATCTCAACCCTAATCATATCAATTCGATTGCACCACCGAGAAAACCCTAAATTCTGAGCAGAGGCAGGCTCGGTCGGCAGAGCCTTGTGCTCTGTCGACCGAGGTTAGTTAGATTAGTTTTTATTTTATTTCGTTTTCCTTTCGATTCACGAGGATGGCTTGAAGCTGATCAGACTTGGGGCAGCATGTGAAACTTTTTCTGCAGCGTTTTTCTTTCTCTCTTTGGATATTTTGTGAGTTTTAATTAAAGTTGTTTCTTTTCTATGATTATGTGTTATGCAAATTTATATCGAGAGATGTTTTGCTATTGATGTTTACTATGTGACGAGAGTCGGTGTAAACCTAGATCACCATAGGAAAGAATAGATCTTTTAACCTATAAGTAACGAGAGTTGATTAGGTTGAATATCTAGATTGCTAGATTGAGAAATCTTGCACCTTGGTTTGAAAGCGTCAATCTTTAAGATCGAGAGATAAAAGATTGATAGGCGAACTTTTCTAAGAGATTAGGAGTTCATACCTTTGATAGGTGAATCACATCTTTATTAAATCTTCACTAAATAATCTAGAGAGGAAATTGAGGGTTGCGGGATGGGGATCATCGCTTGTTCTATGTTGAATCGTTATAGTCATTATAATGCTTTTATGAGTTTTATTGTTTTTCTCGTCTATAGTTTAGTTATGTTCGCAACGATCTTTCCTGGCTTTGGACTGACAATCCTCTGTCCAGTTTATCTTTTCGTTTTGTTATTTTAGGTTTTAATAATAATAGTATCAATCTTAGGAAAATTAATGAACTAGATACCCCGATTCCCTGAGATCGACTCCGGTATTAATCGCTATACTACGATCCATACACTTGGGGAATACCGGATTTATTTATTTATTACTTGTTTTTCATTGCATAAAATCCGTGACAGAACACTTGTTGTAGATTGATAAGGGTTTGACTTGAACGAACTTTTGATCTGTTTTCCTTTCGACATGCATCACATAGACTTTCTTTCTTGAATGTGATCTCTGGCAAACCTTCAACTAACTTGTTCTTTGATAGTTTGTTGATGGTCTTGAAATTCAGATGATTTAGCCTTCTGTGCCAAATCCAGCTAGTAGATTGTTTGTTTTTGACCAGCAGACATGTTTCTGCCTTGTCCGTTCTCCAGTCCACAACATACATGTTGTCTTGTCTTCTACATGCAAGAACCACTGTGTTGGTTTGGCTGTGAATCACTTTGCATCCTTCTTTGTTGAAGTGCACATTGTAGCCTTTGTCACAAAATTGACTGATGCTCATCAGATTGAAATTTAGTCCCTTGACAAAGAAGGATCAGATTGACTGGTGCACATTGTAGCCTTGACAAAATTGACTGATGCTCATCCTTCTGGTCTGTCCCTTTCTAAATTTTGATCCATTAATGATCCTGAATTTAGAATTGTGTTGACCATTATTCCTACTTTCATCCTGACTGTTGTAGCCAAGACCAGATCTGGATCCAAACCTTTTTGAGGGTTTGTAAGCTGGTGCTTTTAGTGGTGCAGTGGTTACTTTTAATGGTGAGAAGAGTTTCTTAACTGATCTGTCAATGACAGATGTATGATCATCTGCTTTTTGTTGATCATTTAAGTAGGTCTCCTTACTAGTTAATTCAGCTTTTGCTTTATCTAGTTCTTTCTTTAATTTATTATTTTCTTTTTTAAGATCCTTGCATTCCTTTTCCAGAATTTCATGATTCTTTTCAATTTCATCAAATTTAGTCATGAGATTCTGGACTAGGTCTGTTGTATCTAATGGAAGAGTAGATGATTGTGCAGTGTCAGATGTGGATGTATTAGATGAAGAGTAAGAGCTAGATGATACCTCAGATTTATCTGATTCTTTAGCCATTAGACATAGGCTTGTTTCTTCAGTGTCTGAACTGTCACTTTCATCTTCATCCAATTCTTTGGTCATGAGGCATATGCATGCTTTCTCCTTTTCTGAGCTGTCTTCTTCATCACCTTCATCTGAATCATTATCAGATGATTCTTCATTCTTCTCACTGCTGGATTCTGCCTTGAGTGCCTTCTTGCTTTTTCTCTTTTCAAATGCTTTGTATTTTTTCTTTTCATCATCTTTGTCATTTTCTTCAGGGCAATCTGCTTTGAAGTGACCTTTCTTGTTGCAGTTGAAGCATCTGTATTCATCATCCTTCTTCTTCAAGTCTCTGTTTGAGCTTGACTTCTTGTTTGATGATGAATTTCCTTTGAAGGGCTTCTTTTTGCTAAACCTGTCAAAGCGTTTAACCAATAAAGCTACATGTTCTTTAAGTTCATGTGTTTCTTTGCTGATGTAATCGGCAAAGTTACTTTGCTGGGGTGCAACCAGTGCTGTGAGTTTTTGTGTCTCTGCCGGAGCACCATCTTCACCGTTCAATTCGAATTCATGAGCTTTTAATTGGGACATCAGTGTCAGAGTGTCAGTGCTTGCAAGATTTGTTGTTCCTCTGATTACGGATGTTATGATCTTCCATCTTTCAGGTAGTCCTCTCAAGATCTTCAAGCATACTTCTTTTTGAGGATATGTGTGTCCAAGCTGTTGCAGTTCACTGATGATGCTTGAGAATCTGTTGTCCATTTGATCTATGGATTCACCAGTCTTCATTTTGAAGTTTTCAAACTTCTGTTTTGCAACAGATAATTTGTTTTCTTTAACTGCTTCAGATCCTTCATTTATCAATGATAGCTTGTCCCACATCTCCTTTGCTGTTTTGCAGTCTTTGATTCTCATGAACATGTTGCTATCTAGGGTCTTCAAGATCATGTCTTTTGCAACAAAGTCCAGGTTTGATCTTCTCATGTCATCCTTGGTCCAATCCTTTTTAGGTTTGTCAATTTCCTTTCCTTGATCTGCTCCTGTGCCTACCACAGTAGTGATTGTGATTGGTCCATCATTAATTACATTCAGCATCTCTTCATGAGTTGCTGCAAGATGAGATAGCATTATTATTTTATATTCATCAAAATTATTAACATTAAAAACAGGTACCTTTGACAACAAGTTTGAGGAATCCATCAGTGCAAATGAAGATGTAAATGTAAATGTATAGAAAACTCAGATTTGAAAACTACTTTGAAAGTATGTGATTTCCTTGTTACCAGAAATTAGATCTGAACAGGTTCTGATACTAGGAACACTGCTCTGCTACCAATTGTTGGTCCCATAGAAGGGTGAAACTATAGTCGAGAGGGGGGTGAATGACTATAGTTGAGTTTCAAAAACTTTTCTTTTATTTAAAAGCTTTTGGGCAGCGGATAAATCCCTTCTTACTATGTTGTTTTCAAATCAGTTTGGACAATCACAGAATTAAGTTATGGTGTAGGCAAATTAAATAAATGTTGTAAAGTAAATTGCAGAAATTAAATTGACACAAGGCTTATAGTGGTTCAGGGTGGTGTAATCCCTTAATCCACTCTTCTCCTGTGATGATCGGAGGAATTCACTATTGTTTTTACAGATACAATAGTATGATTGTCCTTGGCTTCCCAAGCTTCACAATCTACAAGACTATCACTCCTTGACTGCAAGCAGCTTCAGTGATTCAGTCTTCCTTGCTGCTCCTTGAGATCAAAATCCTTCAACAGCTATCACAGATTCAACTCCTTCTCAGATTGCCTCTGATTCAGTTGCTTCAGTTTGATGTGAATGTGATTCACACACATGGTTGATCAAACTTAGCCCCAAGTATGACTTTGTAGCTCTGATATCTGAGTTGATCACTAGATGTTTCCTTGTAAGTTCAGAGAGAAGGCTTTTCAAATTGGCAGAGTTTTCACTTGATTTTTATGTTTTTGTTCCTCACTTATCTCTGTCTGTCAATGCCTTCTATTTATAGCCTTGAATAACCTTGATTTTGAAATTCCGTCCGTTGGCTATATTAATGAGGGAATAATCCTTGATTTTATTCTTGATTCCCCCTTAATTGCATTCTCCTTGATTTCAGTGATCGGATTCTTTCTTCAAACATATAGTAGAAAATCCGTCCTTGATTGATCCTCTATTGATTGTGCATTTAATGCATGATCTTTTGAATCTTCAACGTATACTAAATCTGATCTGGTAAGTGTTACTTTGCCGTTTTTAGAACGGTCGAGTGATCCTTCTGACTTAGCCTTTTAGCTTTTCCTTCACCGTTTCGTCTTTACTCAGCCGAAAGTGAGTCTGCTTTGCCGATTCACTGTTTTCTTCTTTGTTTCTGTTTGAGGAGAATCTTTGTACTTCACTGATCTTTGATTGGGGTGAGATCAGTGTACACCATATTTGAATATTAATGTTCATCGCTTGTAGTATAACTTAGACTTGTCCAAGGTCATCACGTACTTCCTTGGTTACAAGTCAGACCTTTAATGTCTGCATTGCTTCTCTGCTGGTGCTTGGCTGGCTTCACTCTGCCGAATATCTATTTTTGTTTTGCCGTCCTACCACTAGTACAATACTTGTCTGACTCAACTTATACAACATGTCAGACTCTAAGTAAAGACTTATACAGAGAGTTCTAACTTATTTCAGGCTTGCTATAACAGCTGGTATGGCCATCATCAAAATATAATAAAATGTTCCTAACATGGGGAAATGGGCCCATGAAGTCAATGCCCAAACATCAAACAATTCACACTCCAATATAGGTTGGAGAGGCATCTCATGTTTTTTAGAAACATTTCCCCATTTTTGACATGATTCACAAGATCGTGCATAGTGGTGTGCGTCTTTATTCAGTGTGGGACAGTAAAACCACATTGCAATACTTTGTAGGCGGTTTTCCACCCTCCATGGTGGCCGCCAGCCTCACGATCATGGCAAAAAGATAAGATACTTAAAATTTCATTATCGGGAACGCATTTCCTAATTATGCCATCTGAACACCTTCGAAACAGTTTCGGTTTTTCCCAATAATAAAATTTCAAATCATAAAAGAACTTCTTTTTCTGTTGCCATGTCCAATGAGACAGAACATACTCACAAGTAAAATAATTGACAATATTACCGAACCAAGGCGAGCTCTTCTTTGATGTATTACTAGTTTTAATGAGCAGCATTGTTGGAAGAGCATCTATCATGAGGAGTTGTTCGTCCGGAAATGAATCTTTGATTTCTTGTCTCCTTCCTTCTTCTTCAAGAAATTCCATACGACTCAAATGATCTGCTACCACATTCTCACTACCCTTTTTATCTTTAATTTCAATGTCAAACTCTTGAAGTAACAGAATCCATCTGAGAAGACGTGGCTTTGCATCCTTCTTACTCAACAAGTATTTTAATGCCGCATGATCGGTATAAACAATGACTTTAGAACCAATGAGATAAGATCGGAATTTGTCCAACACAAAAATTACGGTGAGTAGGTCCTTTTCTGTTGTGGCATAGTTAAGCTGAGTTGTGTTTAATGTGTGGGATGCATAATAGATTGCCTTAAGCACTTTGTCATGGCGTTGACCTAGAACAACTCCAACCGCCAGATCACTTGCATCACACATAAGTTCAAACGGTAAGTTCCAATCCGGTGCCACTAGCACTGGTGCAGTTGTCAACTGTGCCTTCAGAGTCCTAAATGCTTTGATACGTTCATCATCAAAATTGAACAGAACTTCTTTCTCAAGCAAATGACTGAGTGGTTTTGCTATGCGTGAAAAATCAGCGATAAACCGCCTAATAACCGGCATGTCCAAAAAATCCTCTCAGAGTTTTTAGATTTACTGGTGGAGGTAACTTTTCAATCACTTCGATCTTTGCTTTGTCTACCTCAATATCTTCTTCAGAAATTCTATGACCTAAAACAATACCATCTGACACCATTAGATGACACTTCTCCCAGTTTAGAAATAAGTTTGTGTCTTCACAAATAGTAAACCACGTTCTAAGTGAGAGAGACATTCTCCGAAAGAGTCTCCAAAAACGCTCGAAATCATCCATAAAAAGTTCAATTTTTTTCTACCATGTCAGAAAATATTGCCATCATGCATCGTTGAAATGTAGCTGGTGCATTGCATAATCCAAACGGCATTCTTTTATATGCAAAGGTTCCATATGGACAAGTGAAAGTCATTTTCTCTCTATCCCCTGCTGCAATAAATATCTGCAAATAGCCTGAATAATCATCCAAGAAACAATAGAATTTATGTCTACTCAACCATTCCAACATCTGTACTATGAACGGAAGCGGATGATGGTCTTTCTTAGTGTGCTCATTCAGTTTGTGAAAATCAATGCACATTCGATATCCTGTGACCTCTCTTGTGGGAATCCATTCATGTTTGTCATTTTCCTTTACCGTGAAACCACCCTTATTTGGTACTACTTGGGTGGGACTTACCCATTCACTATCTGATATGGGAAAAATTATCCCCATCACTAATAGTTTAATAACCTCTTTCTTGACCACTTTTTGCATGTTCGGGTTGAGGCGGCGTTGTGGCGGATACATGGCTTAGCTCCTTCATTCAAAATGATTTTGTGTACGCACATCTCAGGACTTATTCCTTGAATATCTTCCACTGTCCATCCAAACGCTTTCTTATGTTGCCTCAACATTCTCAACAATTGGTCTTCCTGGAAACTGGTTAGCAATGATGAAATAATAACCGGAAGTAAATTATCGTATTCAAGAAAAGCATATTTAAGATTCGAAGGGAGAGGTTTCAACTCCAGATTCCTTGGTGGCTCTTCCTCCGAAGGTTTCAATATTGGGCCATCCAGCTCTAATTCCAAATAACGATGCCACGGTTGTCTCACAAAAGATCCACCTGTGTTTAGGTGAAAAATCACTTCTTCCATTTCTTGGTCATTGTTATTTCCTTCATAGATAGATAAGGCCAAACATTCTTCAAGCCTATCTTCAAAGACCTGCAATTTAGTATGATCCATACAAATAGAAGATATAGTATCTATGAATGAACATGACTCTTGGGATGTGTATGGATGTTTCATAGCTTTGAAAAGATATTAAAGGTGACCTCATCTTCATTGACTCTTAAGACTAACTCTCCTCTTTGAACATCGATAAGGGTTCTTCCCGTAGCTAGAAATGGTCGACCAAGAATGAGGGGCGCTGAGAATCCTTCTTCCATTTCCATAACTACAAAGTCAACCGGGAAGTAAAACTTATCTACCTTGACTAACACGTCTTCAATGACTCCCTTAGGATGCTTAATTGATCTATCTGCCATCTGGAGGGTCATTTCAGTGTTTTTGAGCTTTCCTATTCCTAGTTTCCTATAATCCTCGTAAGACATGAGATTAATGCTTGCACCGAGATCGCAAAGCACCTTTTTAAACAAAAATCCCCCAATCTCACATGGAATGGTAAAACTACCGGGATCTTTTAGTTTAGGCGGGAGCTTGTCTTTGCAATATCGCGGAGCACTCCTCATTAAGACAAATGTTCTCATATTCTTCTAGACGTTTTTGTTTGAGAGGATGTCCTTAAGAAACTTCCCATATGTGGGCATGTTGATTAGTGCTTCAATGACAGGGATATTGACATTAAGGTGACGAAATGTGTCAAGGAAACGTGCATATTTTTTAATTCGTTTTCAACTTTTTAATTTGATCTCTGGGTGGGTAAGGTAAAGATTCAAGATCAATAATTTTAGGATTTGAAGTCATGCCTCCCTTACCTTTCTCCTTAGATGAAGACGGAGATGCTTCCTTGAATGTTTGAGCATTTGGTGGTCGCCATGTGTCATGATCCTGCACTACCTTCTTTGAAATGTGCCCTGAATTTTTCTTTACCTGCTATGTTGTTTGAGTGTTGCTGCTCCTTTCTTGGACTGTGTCATTAGTAACATCGTCCTTTCTAACATGTTCATTGAATAAAGTCCGAAGATCGCTATACCTCGGATTTTTCAATATTCTTGGGACTTTGACCCATTCCTCATCTTGGCTTTCGGCTTCAACATGTCTATCACGTCTTAAGAAATTCTCAATAAATTCTTTTTCTTCCTTACTGAACTCTTTTTCGTCTTTGTGTTCTAGGTCCTCTTCGAATTTATCATCCAAATCATCTTCTACTTCATTGTTTCCGGAGTTCTCTACTCCATTAATCCACATACCCTTCCACTTCGGGTAATCACTGCATTCACCTCTCTCGGGTTCCGTTCAGTGTTACTCGGTAGTCCTCCTGGAGGTCTACTGTTTTTTCGTTCTCCTTCTCTATTCAAGTGATCTTCCATATTTCGCACAGATGCTTCTATGGTTCTCATCCTCGTGTCATGTCCACTCATGGATGTTTTTAACGTACTCATATCCTTAGTAACTGTGCCTATAGAAGTCATCATGGTTTCCATATTCTGAGCTTGAGTAGACATCACACCCATCATATTTTCCATTAATTTTTCCCATTTGTCAACTCCTTCCATGGGCTGAGTTGAGCTTTGAGTAACTGGTATACTTTGAGTGGTGTGTTGTGGGTATGATCTAGGTGGCGGTGATTGGTGGTTTTGGCTCGAGGTATTTCCTTGGTAACCTTGAGTTTGAGCATTTGCATTGTACGAGCTCTTGTACTGGGCTGGATACGGAGGTTGTCCTTGCTTGTTTGGGTTCTGGGATCAGCGAAAAGTAGGGTGATCTCTTCTAATGGCTTTGAATGAGTTTGAGTAGGCATTATTCAAGTTCCGGTGTTGTTGCATAAAACTCACTTCTTCCCTTGAATATCCTTCGGATTCTTCCATATTTTCATCATTTCTCATACCATCAATTGAATATCCATTCGATACCTTACCTTCCGAGCTTAGATTTTTGCTTCCTTGCAAACAATCAAACTTTCTACTCAGATTTTCCAAATGTGCTAAAACTTCTACTTTTGATGTAGATTCTCCTACAAATGCTATTTTCCTTGTGCTAGAACCAATTTCCCACATTCGGTTATTCTTAGAAAAAAATTCAATGGCATCATACACAACTTGTGCTTCACTCATCATCAAAGAACCACCACATGCGTAATCAACATTCGCACGGGAGTCTTTTCTCAATTTTCGACAGAAAAGTTGAATTTGCATATCAAGAGAGTAACCATGATCGGGACGGAGCTCTTAACAATTTTTTAAATCTTTCCCACGCACTTCCAAGTGTTTCCTCGGATCCTTGTCTAAAATTAGCGATTTCAACCTTCAATTCCAAATTTCTTCCAGGAGTGAAATATTGCTTTAAAAACTCGGTCGAATGTCCTCCCAACTTGTCAATGAATGATGCAGAAGTGACATAAACCGGTCTTTTGCCCTTCCTTTTAAAGAAAAGGGAAACATTGACATCCTTGTCAATTCTCTATGAGCACCTTGACTCTTGGCCGTGTTACATAGTTCTTCAAAAAGATATAAGTGATGATGCGGGTCTTCGTCATCCTCACCGAGAAATTGAGCTCTTGTGTCAATTAAGCCAAAAAGATGGAATTTTACTTCAAACTTGTTTGCTCCATCATTGGGTAAACGAATCGGATTGTTAGTCTCATTCCTTCTTAAGGTCTGATCACAGATAGGTCTTGGGTTTGGTGGGTTATTATTACGATTATTTTGGTTTCAGCTTTGGTTATTCCGATTATTGGGGTTTTAGTGGTGGAGGAAGATTTTGTAATGGTGTATTATGATTATTGGGGTTTTGTCCATGTCCATGGGCATGAGCAAGCCCTTGTTCAGGTGGTGTTTCATCACTGGCATCGGCCATATCTGTCTCTTGATTTGACGATCCTTGGGAAGGTTCTTCACCAAGATGTCCTTGGCTGGTTTGACCACGTCTATTCTCTACTCTTAACTGCCTTTCGTAACTATTTATGTTGGGCTTATATGGAGTGAGTGGGGCATTTCCGCTTCGGGAACAGGTCATCAACCACAAGGTGGAATTAACACAAAAATAATAAAGTAACACTTGGCCACTTACCCGAGAGGTAAGTACCCAAGAAACAAAATAGAAATAAGATTAAGAAAAGTGTTGACTTATTCTCAAGAATTTTGAACTAATACAAGTAGTAACCATAAACACAATAAATTGGCGGTCCCCGGCAACGGTGCAAAAAACTTGATGTGGCCTAAAAACTGGGTGTCCAATCATACCAGCAGTGTACCGGGTCAAATTGTAGTCTAGTCTAGTGAACATGGTCGTCTCCTCAGGGAACACGATACAATTCAAAGCGTGGTTAAACACCAATTAGCTATTATTATCTTGATTTAAGTCGCAGTTTTAATCATAAAAGTGATAGATTTTCGTCACTAATAAAATTACGATTTAATAAAAAAAGATACTAGTCAAGACAATTTCATTGAACAACAGTCTCTTTTAGTTTCATAGATGTGATCAATCGGCCTATTAAGGGTATTTAACTGTGTGAAACGGCGTACTCCTATTCTAACAACTTCCCCTCATACGAGTGTACGAAATTGTTCTATGCCTCCTCCTTGGTTTAAGAGCCCTAAACCTAATGATTTGACATGATAAAATCACGAGTACAAATTAATTCATTCCCCGGATAAAAAATTGAACTCCGAAAACGGTCAACTTTACGGGCTTAGATAAATACCCATGGAGGAAAGAATTCTGAATATCCACCTGACGAAGAGACCAACCCTGCGAAACGACAAGAGACAAAAGAAGACGGATAGTGATTGGTTTGACGACCGGACTAAATGTGTCAGCGAAATGACTGAAATCCACCCCCTCGGCCTGATGGAAACCCTTAGCCACAAGGCGAGCCTTGTGACGCTCAAAACGGCCATCTGCATGATGTTTGGTGCGGTAAACCCACTTATTTCCAACAATATTCATACGAGGATTGGAGGTACAAGATCCCAGGTATGGTTGCGCAACAACGCGTCAATTTCCTCTCTCATAGCATTACGCCAATTTGGGTGTTTTGAGGATTCGGTATAAGACGTAGGGTCCAGGGAGTCAGATGAGGCAACAAGGGCTTTAGGAAGTGGATAACGAATAAAGTCAGGCCAAGAGATAGGTTTGAGAGAGTTGGTTTTGGTGAGAGTAACCATGGTATGTGTGGGAGCAGGTTGGGAGACGAGGTTGGAGAGGCCGAGGCCGAAGTGGTCGCGGGAGAGGTGGGTGGAGAAGGCTCGAGAGGGGGAGCCGCAGGGGTTGGGGCTAGGGTGGAAGGGGCCGGCAGGTGAGGTGGATGTTGTGGAGGTGCTGGCAGGAAGACAGGAAGCGGTACAGTACGTGAGAGAATCAAGTGTGGGTTTCAAGGGAGAAGGTGTATAAGGGAAGACAGACTCATCAAAAACCACGCGTCGAGCAATATAGATACGGCCAGAGGCAAGGTCCAGACATTTATAACCATGGTGTGAAGGACTGTAGTTGAGAAAGATGCAAGTTTTGGAGCGGAAATCAGTCTTATGATGGTTGTAGGGACGGAGATAGGGCCAGCACACACAACCAAAGACGTGAAGAAATGCATAGTCAGGGGACCGATGGTAAACCATTTCGAATGGAGACTGGTCCTTGAGGACTTTGGAGGAAGGCGGTTGATAATATAAGTGGCGGTGATAAAGGCATCCTCCTAATATGGAAGGGAAGGTTAGATTGGGTAAGAAGGGATAGGCCGACTTCTACAGTTTGACGGTGACGGCGCTCAATGGCACCAACTTGTTCATGGATGTGGAGACAGGAAAGGCGATGCCGGATGCCAAGAGAGGTAAGAAGAGTGGAAACACGACGGTACTCACCACCCCAGTCAGTTTGGATAGATTTTAGTTTGGTATTAAACTGACGTTCAATCATAGCAAGAAAGTCAGGGAAGATAGTTTCAACGTCAGATTTAAGTTTCAGGGGATAGAGCCATAGGTACTTTTTGAAGTCATCCAAGAAGATGATATAATAACTGGAACCGTAAATCGAGGGTTCAGAACTGGGGCCCCAAACATCGGAGTAGATCAGGCCCAAAGGAGCCGTAGAGGTAAATTCATAAGTGTATAGCGGAAAGTGGTGACTTTTAGCCAACTGACACGGGTCACAGACAGAGGGCGTCAGCTTAGTAGGAGTAAAGGTAGGAAGACGTTTTAAGGCTTGACGGAGATAAGAACAATGACGAGACGTTGATTCCAGGTGGTGGAGGAGGTGATAGAGGAGGCCAGAGCGTGAGCAGGAGCAAAGGGAGGGTGAAGCGGGGTGGAGAAGTGATATAGGTCATCTTTTACAAATCCCCTAAGGTGGGTGTGACTGAAGTAATCTTTGACAAGGAAGTAAGACCCATGGAATTCAAAGTACACGGAATTATCCGAGGCAAATTTATGGACAGATAAGAGGTTTCTAGTGATGGAAGGCGTAACAAGAATATTAGATAAATAAAACGACTGGGAAGGGGAATGTACAGAAGAAGAGCCGTAATGAGTAATATGTAAACATGTACCGTCGCCTACATGCACTTTGTCTGGCCCATCATAAGGTGCAGATGAGATAGTGAGATTGCGAAGATCATGAGTGAGATGATGAGTCGCCCCTGTATCCGCAATCCAATCAAAGCCGGGATGTGTGTATGCCGCATATGCCTGAGGAGGCCGGGGTGGAGGAGGACGAGGGACCGGCGGGTGGGTGTACTCATAGCGAAGTGAGCAAGCTAGGGCCGTATGACCTAGTTGGGCACAAATTTGGCACGTGGGTGGCAGTGTACCATAAAGAACGCTGGAGTGTTGAGGACGAGGGTTGCAACGATCACGGCCTCGCCCCCGGCCTCGAGGAGAATTCGAAGCATGACCACGGTTTGAGGAAGTAGAAGCCGACGAGGTGGAATATTTTGCTGATGGAGAAGAGAAGCCCGACACAACCATAGTCGGTTTACGGTGTTTTTTTTTTTTTTTTTCGTGAGGTTCTCCACCAAAAGAATAAGCTTTTCAAGAAGGCTGGATCTTCGGGACAACAGGAATTGAGCAACGGTTCAACAATCTTCGCACGATGATGTGAGGAACAATGGTAATCGAGAGAAATGGTATATCATAGAAAACTGAAGAAATATATTGATAGAAAGAAGTTCAGCAAAAGGGTTTACACATAAATTACCAAAATTCTAGACAAAAACCTAGTTCTTACCGTCTAAACATATATATATCATAACCTTACATCATCTTCCTAGACACCTCAGCAACATGACATCATCATAATTAAACGACATAATTAATAATATTAAATGGACAAACGGGTTCCTGACAAACTCCCTGCCCTTCAAAACATCCTTGTCCTCAAGGATGAGAAAAATTCAAGCCATATGAAGACCCGGATCCCACACAAAGTTCCCCAAATTAACAACAACCTTGCTAAATTTCCCACGGTCAAGATGAAAATCCCAGACAAGACCAGGATCCCAAACAAAATCATCCATAGTTGCACCATTGAACTTGAATGCTTCCTCAATATCCCTGTTAACATCAATTGACACCATTTGCAACTGAGAAGCCAATTCAGCGAATGCAGTTTGGTTGCATTTCTCAATTTCAAACATCTTATAAGCCACCGAGCTCGATCCCAGAATACTCAGCAATGTATCTGTCAAACTCAATATTACTACCAAATCATCACAATAGAGTGAAGCAAACAAGCCCCTCATTTCTCCAACCCTTAGCATAATCCAAAATAACCCAACAACATCAAATTCCAAGGATGCTATAATCTCCAAAACTTCTTTACTGAAGGTTCTTCCAAGTAACTTCAGTGAAACCTTTAGTCCTGCAAGGATCACAAATGCTATCCCATGTATGTCATTGTTAAGAAAAAGGTGGGTGGGTCCATATTTAGCCAGGATTTTGGAAGCATTATGAACCGCAAAATCTTCAAACTCAATGAGAACTTCCTCTCCATACATTTGCTTGCTACTAGATAAAATTTCATGTAGAAGTTCTGCGTATTCCGGACTGGTTGCTCTCCTACGCCTGAGCCTAATATAAATTTATCCTTCAGTAAATCTTCATTGTTTGTTCCCACATCAACAGTCAGAAGTCGTCCTACAAACTTTGTTGCAGTCCAGGTATTATCGGAAACAAGACCATAATGTTCCCTCTGTGGCATATACCCATCATTAGAATTCAAATATCCAGCCCTCTCACACCATCTCCTTATTATGCAATTATTTTGGACATTCTTAATTCCCTCCATTATCACCCATGTAATGTCCATTGGTATTATCCTCTTTCCCACCCTCTCAAAAACATCCTTGTCCTCAAGGATGTAGGAGGAAATAACATTTTGGCCGGGATCCCAAATAAAATTGTGCAATTTAGCGATAGTTACACCATTATAGCCGTATGAACTCAAGTACTGTTGAAAATTCTTGAGATCCCTTACAATTAAGCATCCAAGCATACAATTGAGATTATGAAACGGCAAGAATGACAATAACTGGCAGCTGAATGGCGGAGGTTGTGATTCATTGGAAATTCTCAAAGCATAAATCATCCATGTAAGAAAATATCTTGTAAGTATCCATGAGTCAAATGCTTCTGCATCATACAGAACATCACCCCATGGAAACCCCTTAACTTTACCACTGGCATTGTTCCAGTCACACACACTCTTCATGTTAGCAAGCACCTCTGTTTCACAAGAATCGTCCTTCAACGTGACACGGGCAGCTAGTTTTGCAGCAACAAGTCCATGTAATGAGGTCCCAAACGCTGCCTCACCCAATGCATTCGAAAAATGCCTTACATATCCTCTTGTTGCCTCACTAAAACCCTCTGCTTCAACATCATTTCCATAATAATCCCTTTGCTCCATTCTAATTACAACGAAGCTGTCTAGACCATTTCTTGATAGTGCACGATCGATTTTTCGACCTTCATAGTCTTTATCAATCAAACACAAAGCCGGAGATGCATTTTGGATGGATCCCTCACCCACAAATTCATTCTCGGTTCCACAGTATTCGATTACGACTCCACAACCATAAGCATTCATAATACAAGGCTCATAACTGATTTTCTTGACAAGTTTATCAGCAACGTTTGGTGCCAAACCAAAAACCAAAGATAAACCTCTTTGCTCCCCAAAGAGTTCGAAGGATTCACCAACCATTTGGGACAATGTACACCCACCCGGATCGAAATGAAATACTACATCATTGTCAGTTAAAAGAGTAGGATTCTTGCACTTGCGTTTAATGAGTTCCGTCGTTTGGGCGGAGGCTAGGCGTGGTGTGTTCATATCAGGTGTACTTACGGGTATTTTGTCGAACAGCTTGCAAGTTTCATTCTCCAAAACATTTTGACCAACGACTTCCAAATCAAGGAAACCTTCTTTCCTCCTTGCTTTCCAGAACCCAACAGAGAATCCATATACATCACCTACACCTCCAAAATGCTGCTCACCATTTTCATGTGGGCCCACTAATTCCTCATTAACATCCAAGTGATTGAGATTAAGGGTGTTCAAGGGTAGCTCAATTGACCTCAGGTGCGACTGGAAACTATTCCCTGCAGAACCAGGAACACTAAGCATATCATCACCGTTTTTAACCGAACTCTTACGAACATTTCATCGAGCAGCAGGGTAATTCCTTTCTTCAAAATAATTTGATCGAAGACTTTCATATTAGTAGAACAATCTGCTTTACTTCCAGAATCGTTAGCCTCAACATTTTCTTCGTTTAGCTCGATCGAAGGTGGCCTTGGCATTACGTCAAACAACTTGTGAGCAACTTCGGGACTTTCAACCTTCAATGGTGATGGCGGCTCAAACTCATCAATCAACAACCCTCCAACATCAAACCTGTTACAGACCTCATCCTTCAAAGATTCCCATGATATTGACATAGAAGGGTTACTTAGTTTCCACCTTATCAACCACAATTCAGCTTTTCCCCTAAGATGTAATTCTCCCAACCTTATCTTAAGATCATCAGAAATAGCATGGAGTAGAAAGTACTGTTCACATTTTCTAATCCACTCACGAGGCTCCACACCATCAAAAGTTGGGAAATCGAGTTTGGGGATTTTTAGAGAATCATACCGATTGGAGTCCTTAAGTTGACGAGAGAGTTTGAATTCGTCTGTCTTGTGGTCCGATTGTTGAACGTATGAAGTCCCCGACCCAAATTCTTCCTGGGATTTAGTTTTCTGCGATTCCTTGAACAATTCATAGATCGACGCAAGCTGGGAATGAAGTTCGTCAAATTTGATGTTGAAATTAATTTGAAAATCCTTCATTTCTTCATTAAACTTAACCTGCTTCTTCCACTTATCTTCAGTCTTTAGAAGTACTCCTTCAGCCATGGTGATTCGAAGAACAATTAGAACGGATTTTGGGGTGGATCGATGTGTCTCTGATACCAATTGTGAGGAACAATGGTAATCGAGAGAAGAAATGGTAGAAATCACAGGGAAAAACTGGAGAAATATATTGATAGAAAGAAGTTCAGCAAAAGGGTTTACACATAAATTACCAAAATTCTAGACAAAAACCTAGTTCTTACCGTCTAAACATATATATATCATAACCTTACATCATCTTCCTAGACACCTCAGCAACATGACATCATCATAATTAAACGACATAATTAATAATATTAAATGGACAAACGGGTTCCTGACAGGGAATTGGGGGCTGGGAATTTGATCGAACAAAACCTCACGGGAGACGCGAACAGCGTAACCGGAGGAGAAGAAGCTGCGGCTGATTTTTTTTATATTTTTTTGGCAGAGAAAATAGTAACGGCTCCGTTTGTTTTCGTTAGAGTTTTTTCGGAGTTTTTTTTATATCATTTCATCTATCATATCTTACAATTCTCTTATCAATCATTTCTTTATCTCTGATCATTTCATTTTATCAACTTTATAACATTTTTTACCATTATTTTATTTATTACATCATTTCACTTTATCAACTTCATAATATTTTATTTATTATACACCTCAAAAAAATTTCCAAAAAAAACTTCAACCCAAAACAAACGGAGCCGTTAAGGTTTAGGGGAGAAAAGACATAACGAGAGAGAAAATTGACTTTCTCTGATACCATAACATAATTCAAAGTGTATTATTTTTTATGATAAATTAGGGATAATGACACAATCTGAAATATTTTTAAGTAACAGGACAGCTACATATTTTTTAATAGTGAGAAGGACAACTGCATAATTTTTATAGCGAGAAGGACAAACAGTGAATCCCGAAAATCAGTGAATATCCCCAGTGAATTCCGAAATCAGTGAATTTCGACAGTGAATATTTCGACAATGAATTTTAAATATTAATGAATTTCGGCAGTGAATTTAAACAGTGAATTTCGAACACAAGTGAATTTCGACAGTGAATAAATAGTTTTGTCCTTTATGTAAAAAAGTTTCCAAACACTGTCATTCTACTCAATTGATGAAATATTTCTGTCATTCTCCCTCATTCCCCCTATTTTTTATTGATTCAACTGAATGAAGATAATACGAATATATAAGATTCGATGATTTAGTCAATAAATCACTACGACAATAATCATATTTAAAATAAATAATAATATTCAAATAACATTATCCTCGACATACTGCAACATACACGTGGTAAGATGTTCACCGCCTAAATAAATAAATGTTAAGTGGTAGAGTTTGGAAAATACTTATGGTGAGAAAATTTGAATTGTGTTAATCAAAACCATCTTTTAAATACGGTGATGCCACACGGTGTGCCACACCGTAAGACGCCACACAAGCCCAGTTTGGAAAATACTGTGTTCCTCTTGGTTGTTGTGCCGGAGACTTTCAGCTTAAACCTCCCCCAATAATTTCTCAGCTTTAGAAAAGAATATTATCTTCCTTGAAAATAGTACTGTATTATTAGGTGATCTACTAGTGTATATTTAAGATAAAAATTTGTTCTGAATGGCATTTCAATTTGTATTGAAAACATAAATTGATACTTCAAGTTGATCTAACATAGTACACCTTTGTTGAAAAAATGAGCCCAGTTGCACTCTCTGATGTATCAATTATTTATTGAAACCTTTTTTTTTCCTTCTTTTTCTTCTTTTTTGGGTTTTAATTAGGAAAAAGTTCAGGATGTATACATCCCGTTGTAGGAAGGGGGCGCAGATGCATGTGGGAGAGGGAGGGAGTCAGTGTCCCCACTGATCGAGATTTTGAGGTATTTTCTGTGTGTTAAAACGATGACAAATTTTATGGCGATTAATAAATACCAAACTCTCTTGATCTTAATGGTTGAGAAATTAATTGACACACACATGCACACAATTTCTGTAAATAAATTTGAAAACGTCGCTAATGCCACCGGTGGATTTTCGAATTTGTTTTGGTGTCCGTGCCCCCATCGGAAATTTTTCTAGATCCACGTCCCATTGATGTTGAGCGGTATCTATCATATCCTTTCATTTTTACGCTTATACTTTACACATATTAGGTGTACATGTATAATTTGAAAGTGAATAGAAATAAAATGGAATGATGTTGTCATATAGCAGTGGCGGATCCATAAATTTTATTCACGGGGGTCATAAATCTTTTACAAAGTAAATAATTTTTTTCACAGAGTTCGAATTATTATTTTTAGGGGGTTCTATTAGCACCCTTTTTTTACTTTCGGCACCCATTTTTTATTATTTTTTCGGATGAAAAAAACGTCAGTCATTCTGGTGTTCCTTGTGCGCACACCAACGTCGGTGACACTGACGTTGGTGTGCCACAAAGAACACCAGTGGAAAGTCGTGGACTGACGTTTCTAAGTTTTAACACTTTTTATATAGGGAACGTCAGCCACACTGGTGTTCCTTGTGGCACACCAACGTCAGCCACACTGGTGTTGGTGTGCCACAAAGAACAACACCAGTGTGGGTGACGTTCTCTTTATAAAAAATCACCGGGTGCCGAAGTAATTTTTTATGATGTCGGGAGTAAGGGAGATGCCAGTAGTAAATTGGGGGTGCCAATATAACCCCTCTTTTTATTGGTAAAATACGGAGTATTCTTATTTTTAGCGGGGTCTGTGAACCCTATTTATGCACATGCATGTACATCCGCCTCTCCCATATAGTACTGCCTAAATCAAACAAGTGGCATTTAATTAATTATAGATTAATGTTATAGGCAAACGTTTGGGCTGCAAATTCTCATAATACAGTAATGCTATAAAAGTCTTTGTCTCTTTAATCAAGCAAACTATATATATTGTCCTTTTACACTCCCAAAACTGACAAGAACATGTGGAAAAGTGAAGCAGCAGATATAAAAGAAGTTTTTCAGCCCCAGCCATATTAGAGTGACCCCAATGATATCCTTCAAACACACCCTTTAAACACATCGTTTTCCGTTACAGTTACACTTTTTCAACATCCAAAAATAATTTACTCCAATAACCAACCTCTCTATACATCCCTTTAAAAATATTTTATGCTTACAAAGTGATATTTGAATACGTCGCACAACGGTAAAAAAAATAAAAAGATGTCGTATCCGTAAACAAAAAGAGTTCAAAATAAAAAAATAAATATTTGGACAGATTAATTTTTTTTTATGGAAAAAATAGTATATATACATTTTTTTTTCAATGATGTATATCACCGTTGTGATACTACCGTTGTGCCCGTATCATTACTTGATACATAACGCATTAATATATAAATGATATTGATGTGTGAAATTAATTTATTGGGTAAAAAGAGAGATAAATGGTGTTACTGTTCATATTAGCAGACCCTTCAAATTTAGGAGGAGCCTTAGTTTTATTTAGGGATAGGGTGTTGGGTTGGGAGCCACTGTGGGCTTAAAGGTGGGTTACTCCCTCTATATTAGTTTTAGAGGGGGGATAAATCCCCCATTGGGGTCACTCTTAGCTCTATTGTGTAGGTATGTAATTCTATTCCTTCATCTTAATTAGTAAGTTTTGATTTGAGTTGAATACTTGTATTCTTAATTATGTGATTCGATACATCATTTTCGACACAACTGCATTATATTTTTATATTTTTTAGTATATTTAGAAATGTAATCCCCAACATAATTTAGTCTATACTGTATCTTATTTAAAATTACTAGAAAGTCATCCCTTTATCGAATGTTAAACACTTTTAGAAATAGCACTAAATTGTTTAAGTTATGGGTATTAAGAATAATAATCATGTTCACTAAGAGACTGAAGATTCATGATTAAGTATTAAATTGAGGAGAAAAAAAAAGTGAATCCTCGAAAGTCTTCGCACTAGTTTTCATGCTCACAGATTATAATAAAGAGAGGAAAACACGAGCCGGTCAATTTCCTTGTTAATGAACAATGGTAATGAACATATGATCTGCAACATGTGTATTAGTTGAACCAAAACAATATATATATATAAGTTAAAGAGCCTCCCTTGATAGGCTAATACATGTTAAATAAGAAAAGGCAGGAAAATATATTTTCAGCATGTCTAGTACTTCAACGATCTATCTACTTTTCAGCACCTTTATGAGAACATTTTTTCACAGAGCAAATTATTTTGACTCAATTTGAATCAAAAAATATTGATTATTCTGACTTAGTTCAATTCAGAATTTTAAACATTTTCCATATCCAATTCCGGTCTAAAAGACTTTCTGACTAAAATTGAGTCAGGAACACATCCAGCATTTTGTCTGAAATTCGGTCAGAAAACGAGTCGAGAAAAACATAAATTTAAAGGGTAAAAGTGGAAATAAAAATATTGTATATTAAGATATTTGATAGTGTGAAAAGTCTTTCACCTTTATATATCTTTTGTAGACTTAAAGCCTCTTTAATTTTTTTTTTATTATTTTAAAGTTTGCAAGACATTGTTTTTAACCCAAATATGAACTCTGTGTGGTTTGTCCACTGACTACCTCAGTTTTTTTTTTATACAATTCTTTTTAAGGGGCATTTATGTTCATCCTTTACATTGTTATTGTATATCAGATAAATAAGAGACGGGAAATTAGTGAGGAGGAGGAGTAGGTAGCTATATGACGATACTGGATCTCGTCTATTAAATAATCCGGACCGTAATGTCCTAGTGACAATTGAACAAGATTGAAACTTCGAATAAAAATAAAAGAGGGGGTGGTTTTGTAGTGATTTAGACCGAGCCTGAGATAACGTTTATCCCAAGTTATCTACGTATCCTGTAGTTGTTCAGGAATCAAGTCTTTCGTAGTTCCTCATGGATTGTTTATATAGAGGATATTTTTTCCTATTTCGTGTCCAACAAGGACTCTTATTCTTAATCCCTAAGGATTATTACGCGTATATCCCTTGATTTTAGGAGATAATCACGGAAGGTTTAAATGATAAAGTCAGAGTCTTAAAGACTTAGGATTCTTTCTATATTTATCTGGTATATTAAGCACATGTGTTAAATTCCGAGGATATCTCTGCCGACCTGCATCGAGCCCCTAAGGTCATCATGACCCAAATGGCACTGGCCCTGCTCTGTTGCGCCCTGACCGATCTGCGGTGGATTGAGAAGTGAGCCAGGCCGATCTGCCACATGGGGTTCAGATCTTCCCTTAGGCTTAAGATGGGGCCCCTAGCCCTTAATGTTATGACTTCATTAAATGTTGTTTAGTAGATACGGGGATGACACGTGGTGAGGTGCAGTCCGACCTCCGTCATAAGCCCCCCAGATCTAGCTAAGCTCTGCATGTCAGCTCGGATCTATGACAGGTATAGCTCTGCTCGATCATCTTGACTTGTAGATTTTTCATGACTCATTTAGCCAGGTGGCAGGATGCCGTTATGACACTGTCATAACAGCCCAACGATTCGAGGCGTTTCCGTTCATACTGTTTGAAGTGGAACGGTTTCCGAGAACGTGTTTGAGGTGTACTACCCATGTCGTATCAAGTGTCTACTTCATTTCAAACGTCTATTTGCGGCTTTAAATCAGAAGGCTGAGAACAAGTGCGGACTTCTCTCCTTTCTTCTCCAATCTCCAATTTCTTATAAGTAAGTCATTCTCCATTTCTTATTGCATTCTTGACTCTATTCCCTTCTGTTTTCTATTAATTCACAAGATGAGTTGTCTGGGTCTTTGTTGTAACACTAAAAGCTCAAATGGCTGCCAATGCCCTTATATGCAGTCTCGGTATAAAATCCATCCTTTCCCAAGATGAGTTGAACGATATTTGTAATACCTATGGGATAGATCTAGAGAAGTCCTCTCTCAATAACTACACACACCAGCCACCAGAGGGTTCTGCATTGTTTACCGTGAGTATTTTGAATACGGGTTAAGGCTCCTTTCTGCCCGGACTTTTTAGATGTACTGCGTAACCACGAGCTAGGAACTGCTCAGTTAGCCCCCAATGGTATTAGGTGTATTATAGGGTTTGCAATCTGGTGTCGCATGCTCGGCATCAAGTTGACTTACATCTGGATGTCATACGGTCCCGCACCGGCTTCCTCTTTCGTCGATCTTTCTTCTACCTTGTCCCTCTCGGACACTCTTTTTCTGACTCTCTTTTCAGTCTTTAGCTTCCTCCCCCTGACAGTGCTTATAGGCGGCCTCAACGCATTCTTCCATGGTCTTAGGGAGCTTGTTGTTCAGCTTAGCATATAATCTCCCTTCCCGTAGTCCTGCTACAAAGGAGGTTATCAGAATGTGCTCATCTGCGTCCCGAACCTATGCTGACTTGTCATTGAACCTTTTCAGGTACTGTAGTACAATCTCCTCCTTCTTCTATTTGAGGGTCAAAAGGTGAGTTGCGTTCCTCGGAACGGCTTTGCTGTGATGAAAGCATTGGCAAACGTCTTTCTCAGTGCCAAGAAGTTAGAGATCGACCTCGCTGGTAGTTTTCTGAACCATTCACGGGCCCTGTCCGTGAGTAGTGTAGGGAATGCCTTGCAATTCATCTCGTCTGAAGCGCTATTCAATTTCATATGTGTTATGTATTGGAAAAGATGATCTGAGGGATCCTTGGATCCGTCATATGGGTCCGTCTTAGGGACCTTAAACCCCACAGGTCGGGGATAATTCTCGCTATGCTCTGTGAAGGGAGATATAAACAAAAATTCATCTAGCCTTCTCCTCAATACGGTATCTTGCTCGGCCCTGGCTGCTTCCAATGCTCGAGGATCAAGCGGTTTTTTCCCCAGATTTATAGTGGATGATTGATTATCTTGCTTACTCTACTTAGGGTCCGATGTAGGCATTTTTTCTTGTTCATCATCCTCAAAGTCCTCATCATGTGTGGCTGCATGGAGGATGGCTTGTTTAGTCTCTGCATCCATGGCCACTAGCTGATCCACCAACGCTTGGTGGGTTGGATCAAAAGCAACCCCTTCGGCCTGACTTTCGGTGTTAGTGGTTGTGGACTCTCCATCATCAGTATTATGGACACCTTGGGCTTTTACTACTGCCTGTTTACGTGTTTTCACCATGATTACTGATAGCAAAATACTTAACCGCTAACTTTCACCGACAGAGTATCGGGTCAACGGGAGTATAGTGGTCACAAGGTCGAATCCACAGGGAGTAATGTCTAAGTACCAAAGTTGACGTATAACTTAGTTCAGGTCAAAATAATAGTGGAAGATATTATACTAATGCAGAAATAAAGTTTATACTAACGGTTTTACTTCTAGATATTAAAAGGTATAGCCGAACTATGATCCCACGAGCTACTTTTACCCCTAAGGAATGACTTGACAGGGAGCATGTCTTAACCGACCTACCTATCCTAAGTAGTTTAACGACATCCATGGGTGCCAACTCCTAATTCTAGTGATTAGACTGAACAACTTGATCTAACCACCCTATGTGAAGCTAACCGACTCTCCCTTTAGAAAACCGATTATCCTAACATGATTAAGTTCTAGAGTTGCTCGAACAACGATGACAAACCTCTGTATTGGAAATGGTCCTAACAACTAGGCCGAATTTACGCAACGATCCTAAAACCCCTTTTCCCACATCTCACCGCAAAATACATCTATAAGTTTGATGTGTGTGACAGTGAACTAGGTGATCAAACTAATTCAAAGATGTTATAATCAGTTTTAGGTCGTGGATTAATCGTTTAAACATTAAATTACGCACTACACAATTCCCAATCTCATTCCCCCTTAGGGCTTTCGCTCGCTTTCACATAATTCGACTACAAATGGAATTAGCTACTCATGATTATACTAATAAACGAAATAAGAATTGAAATCATGCTAGAAATAATAAAAGAGAAAGTATTAATTACCATATAATTGAGGAAAAATCGATCCGAAAAAGTATGAAGAAATAATCCACCAAAAGTCGAATCTTTGGAACTTGAAACGTAAATCTAAGCTATAAAAAGTGTTTAGAATCAAAGGATGTTATCTATGGAATCAAAGGATGATCAACCTACACCAAAACCGCACCAAAATCGCCCTAAGTATGTCTAAAGTCGGCGAAATATGTCAAGGGGCTGAATGAGCTTCGTATTTATAGTGTAGGTCTGATTTTTCTGCTGTCTGATTCTTGATTAGGGTTTCTCCTTCCATGCACGAGCGTCTGGACGGCCTTGAATGCTAGTTTGTCTTATATGAGCTTTCTTGGTTCGGGCTAAACCCATCCAAACGCTAGTTTGGGGGTCATTTGAACTCTCGTCCGTTTGAAAATCTAACTTTCAGTATCAAGTGCTGATTCTGTGGATGCCCGTTTGAACTCTCCAAATGCTAGTTTGGCATGAGCTTGATTCAAACACCAGTTTGGGTAGAGCAAACGCCAGTTTGCCTTGATTTTACTCCAAACTTGATTTTCCTTCACTTTTATGCTACCTTTGTGCCACGACCATGTTTCTCAATCCAAAACATTGCCTTCCGGGTCCTCGAGTCACCTAAGTCCTGCAATAATATGTACGAACAAACACCACACATAATTCCGCAAGACAAAAGCGCTCGGAAAAGAGATAAATATCGCTAAAAAGGCGGAGTTTACTATCGATGTGACAGTTTAACTCCCCGTGCGTATAGCTCTCGATATTACTCTTAAACATGTCTTGAACTACCCAAAACATGCCAATAAAGTAATAAACGGGGGTTAAACTGCACACCAAAGTACAGTAAAGTTGACTCCCATCAATTACCACAACTCTTTTTATGAATTGTCAGTAGGAGGCCTTTCTTCTAGCGCCAATTGATGATATTGGATCTCGTCTATTAAATAATCCGGGCCGTATTATCCTAGTGACAATTGAACAAGATTGAAACTTCGAATAAAAATAAAATAGGGGGTGGTTTTGTGGTGATTTAGACTGAGCCTGAGATAACGTTTATCCCATGTTGCCTACGTATCCTGTAGTTGTTCAGGAATCAAATCTTTCGTAGTTCCTTAGGGATTGTTAATATAGAGGATATTTTTTTTCCTATTTTGTGTCCAACAAGGACTGTTATTCTTAATCCCTAAGGATTATTACGCTTATATCCCTTGATTTTAGAAGATAATCACGGAAGGTTTATATGATAAAGTGAGAGACTTAAAGACTTAGGATTCTTTCTATATTTATCTGTTATATTAAGCTTGTGTGTTAAATGTCGGGGATAGCTCTGGCCGACCTGCGTCGAGCCCTAAAGGTCATCATGACCCGAACTGTGCTGGCCTTGCTCCGTTGCGCCCGACCGATCCGCGGTAGGCGAGAAGTGAGTCGGGCCGATCTCATGCCCGGGGTTCAGATCTGTCCTTAGGCTTAAGATAGGGCCCCTGGCCCTTAATGTTATGACATCATTAAATGTTGTTTAGTAGATATGAGGATGACACATGGCGAGGTGCAGTCCGACCTCCGTCACTATCCATGTTGGGTCGATGTATCTTGAGAAATGTAAAGTTGTAGATCTTTTCGGTAATCATGGTATTAGCTTTTTCTTGTTTTTGGTGTACAAGACAGAGAAAGTTGTGATCTTAGACCAAGTACACCCTCTGTTCAAAAATATTCCCTTCGCTCCAAAATAACTGAGTTTGTTGTCAAAAAAATTTGTTCCAAAATAACTGAGGTAGAACATTTTCCATTATAGAATTTAATGCACTTTTCCTTTATTTACCCATGTTTTTATTTTTTTCCATACAATGTCTTAAACACACTAGCATTATTTACTCCATTTTCCATAAAAATATTATAGTCTTTATCTAATCAAAGTCAAAACAATTAATTACTTTTTTAATCTGTATTTTTTTTTACAACTGTCTCAGTTATTGTAGAACGGAGGAGTATCTGATGAAGCTGAAAAAACACACATATTAAGGATGTGAGTTAATGCTTTAACTTTATAAAATGACAAAAAAAACCTTGACTACAATTAATGCAATGTTTTTTTAACTCTCTCCCCTAATAAATAAGGCGGCTTCTATCGGCACCACATAATTGCTATTAGCATCATTTTTTTTCATTTACTTCCGGCACCACATGTATTTCTTCTTTTTTACTTTTGACACCACACTAGGAACGTAGTGCCAGTGACGCGCGTTTTCAATAAAAATGTCATAGGATTGACGTTTTTCACCAACAATACTTTTATAACTATAATATCAGTGTCACTGACGTTGTTATCGAAAACCAACGTCAATACCTGTGACACGCGTATAAAAAAAACGTATGTGTTTATGATGTTTATTTGCACAAAAATAATCGTGGTGCTCAAAGTTATTTTTTGTGTGTCAAAAGCAACCGTGGTGTCCAAAGTAAAAACGTGGTGCAAATAAAGCCGTCATAAATAAAGGTATGTGTAGTAAAAACACAATAAATAATGTTTTGGATATTGAACTCAATTAGATAAAATGGAATAAGTTTTTTGGGCAACTCCATCGGTTACGTATATTGAAACAAGAGGGAGTATGTATGTTTTATTTTAAGTTTCCATATATTATTTGAAATATATGGTTAAAGATGCTTCGTGCCCTCTTATCTGCACCCTATGCCGGGCCCGAAAAAATGCATGTAGGCGACTGTACATGTTTACATATTACTTATTACGGCTCTTCTTCTATACAATCTCATTCTCAGTCATTTCATTTATCTAATATTCTTGTTACTCCTTCCATCACTAGAAACCTTGTATCAATACATAAATTTGCTTCGGATAACTATGTGTGCTTTGAATTTCATAGGTCTTACTTTCTTGTAAAAGATTACTCCGGTCACACCCATCTTAGGGGTTTTGTAAAAGATGGCTAATATCACTTCTCCATCCAGCATCACCCTCTTCCTGCTTCTGCCCAGGCTCTGGCCTCCTTCACCACCTCCTCCATCACTTGGCATCAACGTCTCGGTCACTGTTCTTATTCCGTACTCCGTCAAGCCTTGAAAAGCCTTCCCACCTTCACTCCTACTAAGGCATCGCCGTCTATTTGTGCCCCGTGTCAGTTAGCAAAAAGTCACCGTCTTCCTTTGTACAATTCTGAGTTTACCTCTCCTGCCCTATTGGAACTGATTTACTCCGATGTCTGGGGCCCCAGTTCTGAGTCCTCAAAATTTACGGTTCCTGTTATTATGCCAGTTTTCTGGATGACTTCACCAAATATCTATGGCTTTATCCCCTGAAGAATAAATCTGATGTTGAAACTATATTTCCTAACTTTCTTGCTATGATTGAACGTTAGTTTAATACCAAACTAAAGTCCATCCAAACTGATTGGGGTGGTGAGTACCGTCGCATTTCCACTCTTCTTACCTCTCTTGGCATCCGGCATCACCTTTCCTATCCTCACACACACAAACAAGTTGGTGCCATTGAGCGCCGCCACCGTCAAATTGTTGAAGTTGGCCTCTCTCTTCTTGCCCAATCTAATCTTCCGCTTCCCTATTGGGAGGATGCCTTTATCACTGCCACATACATTATCAACTGGTTTCCCACCAAAGTTCTTCATGATAAGTCTCCCGACGAAATGGCCCACCACCGGTCTCTTGACTATGCATTCCTTCGAGTCTTTTGTTGTGTGTGCTGGCCATATCTCCCTCCCTACAATCATCACAAAACTGATTTCTGCTCTAAAACTAGCTTCTTTCTTGGCTATAGTCCTTCCCACCATGGTTATAAATGCCTGGATCTTGCCTCTGGCCTTAAACATTGCTGGCCACATGGTTTTGGATGAATCCGTCTTCCCCTATACGCCTTCTCCCTCAAAACCCACTCTTGACACTCTCACAATCCCTCTTCTCGTCTTCCTGCCAGCACCTCCAAAAAATCCACCTCCCATGCCGGTTCCCTCCAACCCGGCCCCACCCCATCCGACTCCCGCTCCCGAGCCTTCCCCGCCCACCTCCCCTAGTCCACTTCGGCCTCGGCGTCTCCCAAATCATCTCCTTCCCCACCTTCTCCCGCTCATACCATGGTTACTCATTTAGGAAATCTACTCGGGAACGCAACGGAATTTAAAATTTATTTCCTAATAGGCTATTAACCCAAGACCGACTTCGTTTAAGCAACAAGCATAAAAGAAGTAGACAAGAAAATACATTGGTTGATCCAATTGGATCGACGCTTTGTCTATGGTTGTAGTTTCTACACGAAGCCACCCAAGTGTTCGGACTCTACCGGTGATCAACACGAACAGCCCGCCGGAATTCCAGCATGGATTGCTACCAGAAAACTCGGTTGCTAGACCGACCTTTTCTCTTTCTCAAAATCTCTCTTTAGGAAGCTCTCAATTTTTCTAGTAAATTAGAACTCTTCTAATTGTGACGTGTCAAAAGAGTTAGCCAAGCATCCCTTTTATAGGGTGACTTGCGCCCCTGTCAATCCCAATCTGATTGGGAGAAGCTTCATAGTAGATTGAGGAGAAATAAAATATTTTCTTAATAAAATAAGGAAAATATCTTGATTGATTTATCTCATTTGATTTAATATCTCATATTAAATATTTCCAAGATATTGTTAATATCTAATATTGACTATCTTTATCTTATTACCATAAATCAATTTATGCAAATCTATTAATACCTAATATCAATATATGGTAATATAATTAATTAAATTGCACAATCCAAGTGTATCTTGATACACTAGAGTCCAAATACCCCATATGTTAGGAAATCTACGCGGGAACGCAGCGAATTCAAAAAATTTGATTTCCTTTTACCCAAGATCGACCTCGTTTAAGAAACAAGCATAAAAGAAGTAGACAAAAGAATACCTTGGTTGATCCAATTGGATCGAAGCTTTGTCTATGGTTGTAGTTTCTGCACGAAGCCGCCCAAGCGTTCAGCCTCTACCGGTGATCCACACGAACACCTCGCCTGAATCCCATCATGGATTGCTACCAGAAAAACTCGGCTGCTAGACCGACTTTTTCTCTCTCATAAATCTCTCTCTAGGAAGCTCTCTATTTTTCACAAGAACTATTAGCTTTTGGAATTATATTGTACAAAAGAGCTTGACACCCACACTATATTTATAGTACATGTGGCGCCATCTAGTAGAGTGTAGAGGAAGAAAACTTTTACTAGTAAAATAAGAAAAATATATTTGATTGATTTATCTCATTAATATTCAATATCTTATATTAAATATATTTTCAAGATATATATTGACAATATCTTATATTGAATATATCTTTATCTTATTACCATAAATCTTTTTTTTTTCAAAATCAATTAATATCCAATATTAATATTATGGTAATGTTATTAATTAAATTGCACAACTCAAATGTATCATATACACTTGCAAAATGGCGCCACCTTTAGCCAAAGATTTGGCATCCGAATATTCTTTAATTAATATAATACTATGATTAATTAATTTTCAAAATACATGTATATCACTCACACACACACACACACACACACACACACACACACACACACACACACACACACATATATATATATATATATATATATTTTCAAAATATATACATCACATGTATATTTAATTAATCAACATAATTAATATCTTGTATTTAATTTATTCATAATAAATAAATACCATCATATTAATTTACCACTATAACCTTTATAGTACGAGATAAATTCTTTCCTTATTTGGTTATCAACTATATCCACATTTTAATCCGGCTAGATGTTCTTATGTGTGTGACCCGATAGGCTTCCGAATATGTTGGCCGTAGACTACGAAAATGCCCTTCATACCTAACGATAACGGGATAGCATCTAGCAACACACCGTGACCCCCAATCATCGGAAGAGTCAAATACAATGACTACTACCTTTCATGTGAAACAGTTACCGTGTAAATAGAATCCTATCGCTGTAATAATATCCATACGGTTGTTTGTCGAGTGTCAAAAATCAACGATCATATCTTATAATCTGGATATCATGCTCTCTCGAAGTAACTCATTTACTTCCACTTTGCAAAGATTCACGAGAGCTAGACATTCCTAATAAGAAGGCCCTTTCGGATATTCACCATACTGATAGGGTACGCGATTTCCAGACGACCAAACATGTATACTCCGCATGCTTCAGTATCACACCCCAATCACTACTGTATGATCGCCCCATGGCTAGGGGAAACCTCAATAGTGTCAAAGCATGACAATCCACACCGTGATGCCATGAAGACTCCGGTCCTAAGGATAATTACACAACCGCCACATAGTGTGACACTTAACAGTGTAAGTGGGTCAGTCTAACGTACGCATTCTCTAATACACGTCCACGTACAGTCCAAGTGTCTCTACACTTCGATAGACGAGATCTATCCCTGCCCTTAAAGACAGAAGACATATAATACGTGCTAGCCTGTTCGTACTATCAATGCCCTGTTTAATAGCACATCAGCCTAGAGTCATTTAAGTATCAAACATATTAAAGTGATTAGAGATCTCATCAACCATAATCGCCTATCATGGTTTCTCTATCACATTTTAATACTAAGGACGTTATCATATAACAATTCATAATTGGTTCTTTAAAAGAACATATATATGACAACAGAAAAGTCATTTAATATATGTATAAACATAAAGAAATAGTAGAAATGATCCGACCCAGTCGGATCCGGTCCAACCCGATTGGGTTTAGGACACTATTTCAACACATATCCCAAAAATTGGCTTGTGAAATATTCTTAATTAATATAATGCTATGATTAATTAATTTGTAAAATACATGTGTATCAATATACACAAATAATTTTGACATACATGTACATTATATGTATATTTGATTAATCAACATAACTAATATCTTGTATTTAATTTATCCATAATAAATAAATACCACCATATTAATTTACCACTATAACACTTTATAGTCGAGATAAAACTTTCCTTATTTGGTTATCACTATAACCGTATTTTAATCTGGCTAGATGTTCTTATGTGTGTGACCCGATAAGGCTTCCGAATATGTTGGCCGTAGGCACAAAGTGCAATTAAGAAAATGCCCTTCATACCTAATGATCACGGAATAGCGTCTAGCAACACATAGTGACCCCCAATCATCGGAAGAGTCAAATGCAATGACTACTGCCTTTCATGTGAAACAGTTACCGTGTAAAAAGAATCCTATCATTGTTACATTATCCTTACGGTCGTACATCGAGTGTCAAACATCAATGACCGTATCTTATAATCTGGATATCATACTCTCTCGAAGTAACATATTACTTATGTTTTGCAAAGACTTTCTAGAATAAGACATTCCTTATAAGAAGGCCATTTCGGATATTTACTCGTAATCATAGGATACACGATTTCCGGACGAGCAACATGAATCCTACGCATGCATCTGTATCACCCCAATCACTACCGCGTGATCGCTCCATGGCTAGGGGAAACCTCAATAGTGTCAAATTATGACAATCCACACCGTGATGTCATGAAGACTCCGGTCTCAGGATAATTACACAACCGCCACATAGTGCGACACTTAATAAAGTAAGTGGGTTAGTCTAACGTATGCATTCTCTAATACACGTCCACGTACAGTCCAAATGTCCCTACACTTTGATAGACGAGATATATCCCTACCTTCAATAAGATAGAAGACATCTAATATGTACTAGTCTAATCTTACCATCAATGTCATGTTTGATAGTACATACGACTAGAGACATTTAAGTATTAAACCTTTTAAAGTGAGTCGAGATCTCATCAACCATAATCACTATCATGATATCTCTTTCACATTTTAATACTAGACACGTTATCATATATACAATATCATAATTGGTCCGTTAAACGAACAAATATATAATAATAGAAAAGCCATTTATTATATGTATAAACATAAAGAAATAGTAGAAATGACCTGACCCGGTCGGATCCGGTCCAACCCGATTGGGTTTAGGACACTATTTCAACAACTCGAACCAAAACCAATTCCCTCAAACCTATCTCTATGCCTGACTTTATCCGCTACCCGCTTCCTAAAGTCCTTGTTGCTTCTACCGACTCCATAGACCCTTTTTCCTATACTGATGCCTCCAAACACCCGAATTGTGTAATGTTATGAGAGAGGAAATTGACGCGTTATTATGCAACCAGACCTGGGATCTTGTTCTACCGCATACTCGTATGAATATTGTTGGCAATAAATGGGTTTATCGTATTAAACATCATATCGATGGGCATTTTTGTTGGCAATAAATGGGTTTATCACGTTAAACGTCATACCGATGGGAGTTTTGAGCATCATAAGGCTCGCCTTGTGGCCTAGGGTTTTCATCAGGCCGAAGGGGTTGTTTTCACTGACGCATTCAGTCCGGTCGTTAAACCGTTCACTATTCATCCTCTTCTGTCACGTGTCGTTTCACAGGGTTGGTCTCTTCGCCAGGTGGATATTCAGAATGCTTTCCTCCATGGGCATTTATCTAAGCCCGTTTGTATGAATCAACCCCATGGATTTGTTCACCCTGATTTTCCGGATTATGTTTTCCGTCTTCGCCGAAGCCTCTATGGCCTTCGTCAGGCTCCCCGCGCTTGGTTCTCTCGTTTCACCGATGTCTTGACTCAGTTTGGCTTTGTCGGCTCCAAAGCCGACACCTCATTATATATTTATTCTCTTGATGGTGCTCGTGTTTATATTCTGATTTATGTGGATGATATTTTCATCTCGATGTATCTAAACTGCTAAATACGATAGACTACTAACGACTTCGTAAAAGTGGAAAAGCAACAAGAACATTGAACTCATAAATCGAGAATGCAAATTAATTTTTCGGAAGAGGATGTTCCTCTTGAGTCTACAAACTTAAGTGAAATTGATAAGTATGTCACTGCTATCACTCGTGATGAGCGAGAGACAAAACAAAATTAGTTATAAGATGACGAGAATGATTTGGTATCAATATCACTAGGACATCCCACAGTTCACGAGTAGTGGCTACTCAAACGAACTGCTAGTTCATGGCCATTTTCTTTAAAGAAAGCCGAGAATGGGAAGGTAAATGTCTACAGGGTAAGTCATCAAAACTAAATAAGTTAAAGACTGAACCGAAAATTAATAAAAGAAAGCATATGATAAGGAAAGTGATTACGGATCACTAACATATGAATCCTTAAAGACTTTCTTAACTGGGTAAAATGACTCGGAAGCTAAAGTTCTTTTGTAAGAACAAGGTAGCTGGGCATTCATGATGAAGAAAAGACAACGGACAGTTATTTCAGCTAAGATAGTGTGAGTGATATACTGAAATAAATTTCGGATTTCAATCTTTGAATATTGCAGAAATCTAATTTTTGTTTTCAGATTCGTTGGAATAAATGGATTCACTTTCACATCGATAATATAATTGCCTTTGTATATGACATTTGTATATGATTCTGAGACTCGGACTTTTTTTCTGATATAGTCAGAACCACTAAGTAATGCTGAAAAGGTATATGTAACACATCATAAACTATTAAGGCAAATGGTTTCCGTATTTAGATAAACGATTCTTCAGCATCTATTAATCAATGCATATATCCCAAAGATAAGGTCTTAAGACTGGCTAAGGGTGATTCATATCTCCCGGTCTAAGAACACTATCTCAAAGGAAAAATGACTAAGTAACCTTTCGATTAGGAAAAGGTAATAGAGCTGAAGAAGTATCACAACTTGTTCATATTGACCTTCAGGGTCTTATGATGGATACAAGCTTGTGGGAGATTTTGAGTAATAGACATTTTGTCTAATGACTACTCGAAATGCTGATAGTTTATCTAAATATTTAGAGGAATCTCTGATATTACCAGAGAAGAGTGTATTCCATGCTCAGATATAGGCTATAGCATAGTAATTGGAACTGATGTTGGCCTACCTCCGAGTGAAACGACTTCACTGAAAGGATAAACCATGGATTGTCTTGTATAGTTATTGATATGCTACATTACACTTCTTAACTCAATTAAGATATTTCTTGAAAAATAATGGTTTACATTATTATGTAATACCAAGAAGTCTACCTAGAAATGCTTATGAATTTGTGGATAAGGAGTGAATTACATTTACCCCACTTCCGCAAATAGAGGCATTTCGCACTAGTGCTTGAAGGTAGGACTGGAGATTTTGCATACACGTTCAGATGGAGACTGATCGTGAAACATCTTAATACAATGAGTGAAGGTTGGTTAAAAGATTCTGAAGATCGGATAATGACGGTAATCTTAAAGAAAAGCTTGATCGGCCTCACTAGGCTTCCAATCTCACCGGCAGAGCACCAGGTCGATTGTAATCTAGATTGGTGAGCAAGGTCGTATCCACAGGGAGAAATTTAGTCGAGTACCAAAGCGGTCCAAACATTTAGTTTAGGCATATCCATTACTCGAGAAGTGATTTTTAATTAACTACCAATGTAACTTTAAGTGATGAAAACGAACTAAAGGTGGAATTAACTAAAAATGTGATGATTTGGGCGAAGTAAAATGATACGGAACATAGTGGCTCGGGTGATGTTCCAATGGGCTAAATATAAACACTCGTATACTTGGAATCAAGCTCTACTCACGAGTTCTCAACACATTCAAGGTGCAATTCACTATATTCACGTCAATCGATCTCTCGCATTAACGTACTACAACCAAACACCAAACCTATCGGCTAGGACTAGATTGGGATGAATGGTTATGCATTAAAACTCTATAAATTTCCCAATTCAAGATTAGGCAACACACACGCTAGAAACCAATTCTATCTCTAGATGATTTTACTATGTGTTCATGGTGACTAGGTTCAATGCTAATTCTTACATTTATGCCTCAAATTAACATTAAGATGGTGCAATTAGTCACGAATTAACCACACCCATGAAGATCAATCACCAAAACTTGAACAAATTAAGAACATAAAAGACAACCCAACTTGAATCCCTAGTAATTACAAGAAATCTAGCCCAAATTCACATCACCCAAGCCACAAGGGTGTTTAGCTACTCATGATTTCAACAAAAACACAAAGCAAAGATGAAATTAAACTAATTAAAGCCATGAAATAAAAAAATTAAAAGGAAATTCGGAATTATACCTCAATTAAGTAAAAAGCTTGAACTTAGGTCCAATCCCATGGAGATTCACCAAAGAGAATATGAATTCACCATTTTAGAGTAGAACCCAAGCTTAATTACACACTAATTCTGAGAATAAAGAGCTAAGATTATACTTTTTTAAGCTATGAAAAGAAGAAAAGTGAAGAGAAGAGTTTTTGGGATTTTTCCTAATCTAATTCTATAGCCTAAGTCGACTCTTCTGTGGCTGAATCCCGTTTTTTCCGCTTTTTATATGTTCAGAAAATTGATTACTAAAAACTGATTTCGGTGAGAACCACAGTTTACTTGGTAACTGCCAGGATTTCTGGACATTCTGTTCCCAGCTTGGTGGCTACCAAGGTCTTCCTGGTGAGTACCTAGAATTCTGTGCATCCTGTCCAAAATGTGGTGAGTTCTGGTGATCACCGAGATGGCTTCGGTAAGTACCAAGAATGCAGAGTTGTAAATTTAAGCTTTTTCCTCTTTGGAACTTGATCAAAATCAACAACCATCCCGACATACTAGCTTGAAACACTTTTGGGGCCTAGTAAGTCCTTACATCTGCAAAACACAACACGAACTTACCCCGTAAAATCATGGGGTACAACGTACCCCGTGTGTGCGATAAAAGATCCACATTTTACGAGAGAAAAAACGAGAATTATATTAAGTGCAATGTGGATCCGGGAGTGATAAGATAAGCGTGAAATAGCATCCAAAAGATGAAATTACGGCCCGAAATGCTATAAAAATAGTGTATAATCGGTGTGAAATGCATAGAAGGGTTGACTCTCATCAGACGGTTGTACTGTCACACCCTTTCTGAAAGAATGTTTAAATAACAACCTTGGACTTTGAAGTAAATATACTCAATGAGTTACTATCTGATTTAATCAGACCACATCCAACATTGGTTGTTTGGGACTACACTGATAAATACTACTATACTATATCGAATATCAATCCACCCGGATGCGGTGGGAGTATGGTTTAACCATTGACCCGTCGTGATTATGCGACTTAACGATCCGAGGGTAATTGATAAACTATGGTCTTTTTGTAAGAACTCTATAGGATTCGATAAAAGGAGGTTGGTTTAAAGCCATATACCCGTAAATGGAGTTTTGGTACTCCGGTTAGCTCGCTCATACTCTTGTGAACCAATTGATTGTCTCGGGCCCAAAGGGAGCAATTGGATCTCGCATTAAAAGAGTCGAATGAATGAGAAAGTTTATTTTCTTGAAGCAAAGCCAAGTGGTCTAGGGGTAATTCCCTAGGAAGTAGATAGTTCAATAGGGGTGAAGCCCCGAAAATTTCTCACCACTCGGCCTTGCTTGACTCACGAGAAGCGAAAAGATTAACATGGGTGATGCCCCGGAACTTTCTTGCCGTACAATGGAGCTTAGATTCATTCGGAACGGAAGGGTTTTAGCTTAAAGCCAATGGCGGATTGATTTTGCCTATGCTTATATCCATTGATGGATTCAAGCAAACCTCTAGGTCATTAAAAGCCACATGTTTGAAATATGTGGGCTTGACCGAATATTGATGAGTCTTTTGTAGACCGGAGAATCAATATTCGTAAAATAGTAGACGTTAGTGTTAATGGAAGGTGACACTACAACAGTTGGAAACAACATGGGTGTGTTATCTGAAGTCAGAAAGTGCCGAGCCAAGTTTCTCTAAATTAGAGAAGTGGACTATATTCTTAGAAATCGATTCGGTCGAATTCATGAGAACAAGTTGTTGGCAGTATCCCATCCATCTTATTGGTTAAGATGATAATGCATTTTCCTATGCAATATTCAACGAGAGGTTTCCTACCCAACCCCTCACAGAATTTTTCTCTTAATCTTCGGATATAGAGAAAATAGGATACATTCACTTTTGGATAGAGAAATTCAGATTGTAAAGTCAAATTAAAATCGAATCTTGGATTCGAGCATTGGATAGCAGTATAGTGCATGCTCAAGTTTCTTCGGAGAACGAGGAGTAATATGCTTGTATACTCAGGCACGAACCTGGATATTGTTGACTACACTGATTCTGACTTACAGTCAGATTAAGGATGATTGTTAATCGATCTCGGGCTCAGTGTTTACTCATTGTGATAGAGCTATAGTCTGGAGCAATCAAGAACTGCCAAATTGACACTGTTAGTCAAATACATAGCACTTTCGGAGCAACTAAAGAGGCGAGTGTGGCTTGAGAAGTTCTTTGTAAGACCGGGAAGTAATTCCGGGTCTCGATGAGCCGATACCATTTCTTGTGAAAACGGTGGAGAGGTAGCTCATGCAAATGATATTCGCGATCATAAGAGGTCAAAAGCTTATTGAGAGAGAGTACCACCTGATCAGACAGACCGTGCAGAGAGGCGACATTTCGGTCCTATTGATCGCCTCAAGCCGACAACCTAGCTGATCAGTTTACCAAGTCGTGTGGCATCTAATGTCACTGATAACGCTTGGCGGGTATGAAATTGGGAGATATGTCTCATCTGCTTTAGAGCAAGTGGGAAAATGTTGTGGATAGATAGAATAAAGGTGTGGTGCTCTAAAAACAATCATTGCTTGTCTTTACGGGCAAGTGGGAGATTGTTAGCTGTAGTGTGCCCAAAAGACAATTGTTGCTTGTCCTTACGGGCAAGTAGGAGATTGTTGGAAGTAGCACCCGAAAGACAATTTATGTAATTGTTTTTATAATTAATAAAGACAGATTTATTCTCATCTTATTATTTGCTTCGTGCTTATATTTAATACACTGCTGAAAACCCCAAGTCGTATCATATGTAGCCATATAACTTAGTGTGTGTCACACATGAGGATTAAGTTTATGATTATACACTTGAAATGTTAGTCCGAGGTGAACTTAATCAAAGTATGGGGTCTATTGATTAAACCATCATTAATGCGCCCAGAACACTTTACGGTGTGACCGTCTTATCTGGACCATCGACATTGGTTGTCTAAATGGGGATCTATATATGATGAGAGTCATATAGAACTGGACCGATTTGATCTGCATTTCTCATATAATTCCGTGACTGAGAAATCTTATTAAATTACAAGATGATCATATATGGATTAACCTTAATCCTGAAGTGATTGCAGAGGCCTGCTTGTTTCAAGATAGAGTTTGATGTGTTCGTTAAGGATCGCTAAGAGGCGCGGTCCAAATCACTTTCACGTTGGCACTATTCTGGAATGAGTGAGGAGTGTGTGTCTCACAGATACGAGAATCCATTCCTTCCTGCGGGAAGTAGAAAGACAACTCCCTTATTTGTTGATCCTAGAAACTGATCGATCGGCCGAGTTCATATTGGTTATGAACTAATTGATCACTAGTGGGTTAATGGTAAATAAGGATTAGATGTAGTGAAGAAGGTTTACGGAAATAATCCTGCTTTGTTACGGATAGTCTATGGAGGGTTAGTCTATATGTAATGATTATATCAATGGACACTTATTGACTCGACGTTTTGAGAATAAGTTATATTATAATCGATAGAGTTCAGTTTCGGATTTATGGTGGCGTAATTCCGGAATTAATAAGTTGAGTAGAAATATTCAGTTCGATGAATGTTTTATTCAATTTATTGTAGCTACTGGTTATAGGTCCATGGTCCCCGGGTTGGCTCCTAACACGCGAGTGAATTCTCGTATTTTGGAACCTCGAGAATAAATTAAATAGTTGGTCTATTTAATGAATATGAAAATATTATTTAATTGGTAAATAATATGTAAAATAGAAATGACATTTTCTATTATCCCAAATGGCATAAAATGGCGCCATATTATTTTGATTATGGGAAAAGAAATTTTCTCCAGATTAATTAGTGTGGATAATATAATTATTTATGTGTTAAATAATTATAAATAAGAAATTAGTTTTCTTATTGGATAAATAAGAAATTTGTTTTTCTATTGGATAAATGTTTTATTTTCCTAAAAGGAAATAGATAAATTTGTATGTAAAAGATAAACTCTCAAATTATTAGTTTTTTCCCTATAAAAAAAGGGTTTCTCCCAACACAAAATGGACATAAAAACCAACGCCATTTATCAAGAAAAAAAAAACGCCAGTTTTTTATGAAAAAAGAGAGAAATTTTGTTTTCTTGTCTTAGTCATTTTGAAGAAGAAAAACTAGGTTTTTCTTGAAGGCATATTTGTGGAGGTTCGAATGCGGGATCGACGTCCACCAGTCAACGCTTGGAGATACAACTCGGAAGATCACGGCTTTCTCCGCTTGGGTAAATCTTAAACCTTCTTGTAGTTGATTAATTAATCATGTGAATCTTATCGTGGTAAAAATCGTAAACGAATCTAATTCATAGCTTCCGCTGTGCATGATCGAGCATCTCGATCGGAGCTGTGAATCAGATCTGACGATCCAATTATGGATCGGATCCGGATTCGGGTTTCTGTATATCCAGCACTTCTCTTGTTGAGCAGGTTGTCTCTTATCTTGGTCGGCACTTTCCGGTTAAGGACCTTGCTTCTCTATCATATTTTCTTGGCATTGAGGTGCTTCCTACCTCCGACGGGCTATTTCTCACTCAGTGCAAGTATATTCTTCAGCTTCTGCATCGTGCCTTTCTGGACAAGGCCAAGCCTTGTCAGACACTTATGTCAACCTCTATCCGTCTTACACTTGACGATGGCCCTCCTTGTGCCGATCCATCGCTTTACCGTACTATTGTTGGTGGTCTATAGTATCTCAGTTTCACTCGATGCCTTCTCGGTCCATAAGGTTAGTAAGTACATGCATTCGTCTACCGAGGCTCACTGGGTTGCCGTTGTTCGGTAAAAACTAGTTCTAAAATTTATAAACCGAAACACCCCAAGTATAAGGATCGTAGTATAGGGTGTTAACGGGTCGTCCTAAGGGAGTCGAAAGTTAATCGGATTAAGGTGCAGTTGTTATATTTAATATGTCACGAATTATTATCTCAAACTAGGGTTTTAGAAAAGCAAATAACGAAGCAGAAAGTACAAACTTTCTTATGAATATAAAGGAACAGTAGGGCAACAAGGATCCACCAAACAACCACTACCCAACCAAGTTATGAGTTGAATTAAATTCCTTGGTACGATCTAACCTAAATTCGATCTAGTTTCCTTAATCAAATTTATTTATGGTTCGTTTTCTTTCTCGAGTAAAACAAACATAACAATGAAGAACATGATCATGAGTTCGTCTCCGAATCTCCTACCCAATTAACAATAAACAATCTCTTGAATTAACATTAATCGTATCAAAAGAAAGGTTCTCATATGAATATAATTCTCATTATAATTCAAACAAATAAACGTTTCATCAATCTTTCGATCTAACAAAACAAAACATTCAAAGCGTTCAATTGATAAAGAAATTACAATTCAAACTCACGAAATAATTGCTATTGGAACATCCCTTGGTTGTGATGGTGTTGAATTGGCTTCATCCCGTTGTCCTATTGCGAATCGCTTAGCCTTCGATCATCCTTGATCTCCAAGAATAAATTGAAGAGAAAAGACTCATCTTTTGTATGATAAAGTGCGGCCGTAATGTGTATGATGTTGTGTTCTTTCTCTCCGCATGGATCGCCGTTTTTATAGGGATCGTGGCCGACATAGGAAGATCTAAGAAGATAACGATGCGAAAATCCACCGACCTACCGAGCCGACACGTTCGGTCGACCGAGTGTCATGGCTCGGTCGACCGAGCCTACCAAATGCCCGTGTTCACACCGTGCTTCGTATAACGTGTTCCTCACTCCACTCTCTCGATCGATTTGATTTATCCTTCTTTAATTGCTCCGAATATCTTCTTTATTTCTTGAGATTCTTTTGATTGAATAATATTTATCTTCCCAAAATAAAATCCAAATGATTGAATGAAATTGATCCTCTTGATTAAATAATATCACCCCCTGCATTTCTTTATTTTCTGCAAAATGTTGTTACACCAAGTCATCGAATAATAATAATAATAAAAATGTGTAACAAAAATAACAATTAAACCCATAATTTCCTCATAATTAAATTATAATTCCTCAATAACCATTATAGGAATTTAACGGTTAAAACACGCTTTTCTCATTTATTTCCCTTAAAAATAAGGTAAATTGTTTAGGGATTAAGCCCGAAAATATAGTAAAATATACCCTAAACAACTCCCCCACACTTAGCTTTTTGTTCGTCCCGAACAAAACAATCAAAACCGGCTCACTGTACATGTAATCCACATAGATCCCTAACTCACGTAACAAAAGATACAACAACTATAGCAAGTGATACCAACATAGAGATAGATTCGGTGTAAGTGTGACAAGCCGTTCTCAATCTTAACAAGCCTTTCAAAGAAATATCCTCTCAAAAATTCCAATGACTATCCTAGGTACAGACAGTAATAGCTCCACTCAAAGCCTTCCCACGCACTCGGTAGGATAATCCCTACAAGATATCATGCTTTTTACTTGGTATAAGATCCATGATAACAAAGACTTCACTTTATTTTTACTCATCATTTCCAAAATGTTCAAATTTGACGCATATCAGAATGAGCTTTTACCCATCATAGTAGAATAGGATGTTTCGTGATAACACCCTACCTTACTCAAATCATAAGGTAGCTTCTCCCCGATCCGTCGTGAGCTTTTGGTCATCATAGTGGTATAGGACATTTCGAGATAATGCCCTACCTCACTCCAATCATAAACCAGCTTCCGACAAACGTATTTATTAATAATTGCTCACTCACTTTATTCATTCACTTTTCACAATCATAAGTTACATCTCACTTATCACATTCGAACTTTATGATATTCACAGCACACGGTCTAACTAAGGTGTTACTATACTGACCTTCCTAAGATAAATCACTAAAACAATGAAAGGATATAGTTCAAAAATCATGCTTAAAAATCAAAGGCTTCCGTGAGTGAAAAACGAAACTATCTCCATAAAAGTAAAACATGCTATAATTATCTCACTAAGTCACATACTATCATCGTTAGAAAACTACAACTAGCAAGCATCTAGTTCCAATTATATGCTCGAGACTCACAAAAAATTTTAAATTTCGCAGAAATTTAACATTCACTCATATTTCAAAGGATATAGCATAAAAACATACCCAATTTACCCCCCCCCCACACTTAAATCACATGATGTCCTCGAATGTGCGAAATAAAAGAAAAGAAAACTTAGTCGGTTTCAACGGTGGTTGTCGGATGAAAGTTGGCGCAGGTCGGGCCGGAGCATGAACGTACCGCGACAACTCGAATAGACAACACCGGACGTAGTAACTCGAAAACCTGCTCAAAAGTATCCGCAACACTCGACATACCATATAATCTCGGGGTACACGGGGTATATGAGCAACACATAACACAAAACACTCACAATGAACGTAAGAGGAATAACCATCAACACAAAATCAACTAAAGTATTATTTCTAAACAATAAAACCTAAGAAAATAAAACAAACAAAGAAAACTAGGCTGCCTCCTAGGAGCGCTCTTTTAATGTCAATAGCTTGACACAGATTCAAGAATCAACCCGGATCGGGCCACTTTGGTTTAACTGCCGCCACCTCAGTATCGGAATTAGAATTACTAAGGCGGAAGTGATTTTCACCACAACAACAAGTCAAGTGCGCAATAAGTTCATTAAACTTTTCTCTCCAAACTACACTGACTCTCTTCTTCTTGTTCTTGCGGATGACAGGCGTAGGTGTGCTAACATGCTCAGGAGTCCCAGAAGAAGGTTCCTCACAGGTAGAGGTAGGAATGTCATCATCTGACTCAAAGAAATAAGATGGAATCTCCTCACAAATCAGGACATCTGTACTCTCATCTCTTCTTTGGAAATAAAGAGTCTCAGGCTTTTCCTTTGGTTGCCCAAAATATTTCTTAAGTCTATGACCATTCACTTTGAAAGCTTGATTACCATACCCGTTCAAAGTAATTACTCCACTTGGATTAACCTCGAGAATCTCAAAGGGACCAGACCATCTAGACTTGAGTTTACCAGGAAACAAATGAAGTCTGGTATTATAGAGTAAAGCCATTTCACCAACTTTGAATTCTCGGTCCTTGATCTTAGCGTCATGGAGCATCTTCGTTCTCTCCTTGCTCGAGTTTAGCATTCTCGTATGCTCGGAGTCTGAATTCGTCGAGCTCGTTCAACTGTAACAACCTTTTCTCCCCACAAAGTTGGCTATCAAAATTTAAGAATTTAATTGCCCAGAAAGCTCTGTGTTCAAGTTCGACGGGTAAATGACAAGCTTTTCCATAGACCATTTGGAAGGGTGACGTGCCCATCGGGGTCTTGAATGCAGTACGATAAGCCCACAATGCGTCATCCAACTTAAGACTCCAATTAGATCTATTATTGTTCACGGTCTTCTCCAAAATTCTTTTCAAGCTCGGTTGCTTACCTCGACTTGGCCACTTTGGTCGAGGATGATATGGTGTACCAATCTTATGTTTGACACCATACTTCTCAAGGATCTTGTCAAGCGGCGCATTGCAAAAGAGAGTACCTTCATCACTAATGAGTGCTCTCGGACGCCGAATCTAGTAAAGATATTCTTTTGCAAGAATTTCTTCACGACTTTATGATCATTAGTTTGGGTAGCTATGGCCTCGACCCACTTTGAAACATAATCCACACGACGAGGATATACTTATTACCACATGAGGATGGAAAGGGTCCCATAAAATCTATGCCCCATACATCGAAAACTTCGCATTCAAGAATGGGCTTAAGTGGCATTTCCATCCGACTACTCGCCGTCCGCCTTCTCGGCACCTATCACAACCTTTACAAAAGGCTTCTGCATCCTTAAACAGGGTCGGCCAGTAGAATCCAGCTTGAAGGATCTTTGCAACCGTCTTTGGTGTTCCATAGTGACCTCCGGTAGGACCGCTATGGCATTGTTCTAAGATATCCCACTGATCATGCTCAGGAACACACCGTCGAAGCAACCCGTCTTTACAGACTCTGAACAAATAAGGATCTTCCCATACGAGATATTTAAGATCAGAAAAGAACTTTTTCTTCTCCTGATACGTCATATCCTCTAAATGACCACTCGCTAAATAGTTGACGTAGTCAGCATACCACGGCCTAACCGTTTCAAGCTTCATCAATTGCTCAGTCGGAAAATCAATGCCTATATCATTGTGATTCTCTCGCACCCTCATTTACTAAGCGAGATAAATGATCACCACAATATTCTCACTACCTTTCTTATCTTTAATCACAAGGTCAAACTCTTGTAGAATTAAAATCCATCTAAGTAACCTTGGTTTGGCATCTCGCTTTATCCATAAGGTAGCGTAAAGGCTGCATGATCGTCCATACAATCACTTGAGACCCTAGAAGATAGCTTCTAAACTTGTCAATGGCAAAGACGACGGCTAAGAATTCCTTCTCGGTCGTAGTATAATTGCATTGAGCCGGGTTCAAGGTACGACTCGCATAATAGATGGGCTCGAACCTTTTATCAACTCTTTGACCTAAAACTCGCGCCTACGGCGTAATTAGAGGCATCGCACATCAACTCGAAAGGCTTGGTCCAAATCGGGTGCAACTAAAATAGGGGCACTGATAAGCTTGTCTTTCAGACAATTGAAAGCTTCTTTGCACTTCGCATCGAACAAGAAATCGACATCTTCTTTCAAGAGATTTGATAAAGGCTTGGCAATCGTAGAAAAGTCTCGAATAAACCGCCCGTAGAAGCCAACGTGTCCTAGAAAACCTCGTACCTCCTTCACTTGTCTTAGGGTACGTCATCCTTTCAATGGCTTCGACCTTAGCCTTATCAACTTGAATACCGACATTGGACACCTTATGTCCCAAAACTATTCCTTCATCAACTAGAAAATGGCATTTCTCCCGCTTAAGCACCGATTCTTCTCAACGCAACGTTGGAGTACCATATCTAGGTTCTCTAAAATTTCATCAAAACTATCGCCGTAGGCGAGAAGTCATCCATGAAGACCTCCATGCATTTCTCAACAAGTCCATAAAAAATGGCCAACATACACCGTTGAAAAGTCGCGGGTGCATTGCATAGACCGAATGGCATTCTACGAAAAGCAAAAGTACCGGATGGACATGTAAACGTGGTCTTCTCTTGGTCATTGGGGTCGATGGCTATCCGGAAGTAACCGAGTATCCATCAAGGAAACAATAATACTTATGACCACTCGCCGTTCAATAAGTTGGTCAATGAAGGGTAGGGGAAAGTGGTCCTTGGCGGTAACCTCATTAAGTCTACGATAGTCAATACGTACTCGTAGCTTTGTCACGAGTCGTAAGGCAACTTCCTCCCCTTTTTCATTCTTTTCGACCGTGATTCCACCCTTCTTTGGCACAACTTGAGTAGGGCGACCCACTCGCTATCGGCGATTGCATAGATGATGCCCATGTCAAGCCACTTTATCACTTCTTTCTTGACAACCTCTTGCATATGCGGATTCGGCCTTCGCCGAGGTTGTCTTACCTTTTTAGCTCCTTCCTCCGTTCGAATTTTATGCATGCATATGTCCGGGCCGATCCCTCGGATATCACCCACTTGCCAACCGAACGCGAGGATGTTTTTCTTAAGCACTTCTATCACCGTGCTTCTTGCTCTTGGTCGAGTTTCGAAGAAATGATCAAAGGCAATTTATCTCCATCCTTAAGAAAGATATACTTAAGGTGTTTTGGAAGCGGTTTAAGCTCTAAATCGCAGGTGGTTGCTCGATACTAGACTTTAACGGGCCACCTTTCTCTTTATGAGCTTGGAGTGGTTGACTAAAGAATAACTCATCTTCCCGAGGCTCAACCCCAGAAAGGTACTGGATCAAATCATCCATCGGAATCCTCCGGTCAACACTTGCTTCCTTTTTCTTGTGATCGATCATTTTTCTTAACTCTTCACCTTTAAGCTCTTCTCGCCAGCCTCTTCCCAATCATCTACTTCCCAATGAGTAGCTTCTCTCCAAAACTCTACCTCGTCCCAACTACCCATCGAGCTTCTTCTTCACCGGGGATGAAGTCTTCCCGACTCGGTTCTTTGAAATCATCGTTTGTTGCTTTGGCATCTCCATGCTTCTAACTCAATAACAGCCCGGTGTGAGCGAGTGAAGATGACTCGTCAATGCCTACGGCTTGAAATGAATTAGAAGGTGGTCCGTAGTCACCGGATCCTCAATGTCCATGACTTCAAAAACACCTATCTCTCGTCAACTCCTCTGCTTCTTCAAAGTAGGCATCTTTTTCGTCCTCATAGATAGCTTCGACAAACGATATTTCATCAATTACGGCTCTTTCAGGATGTGTCCCTCGTGTGAAGGTGACAGATGTGTCACCGACTCTAAGAGTAATCTGTCCTTTGCATAAGTCGATGAGAGCATTGGAAGTGTCCAAAAAGGTTCGGCCTAGAATTAGAGGCATCTCCTTATCAGGTGGATAGTCTAGAATAACCCGCCGGTAGGGAAGACTAAATGTTCAACTTGAAGGAGCACATTAGCTACACAACCGGCTGCAGTCCGGCTAGATTTATCTACCATCTGAAGAGAAATCGGGCGTTCTCGCATTCTTTTATCTAGCCCGAGCTTCTTGCATACATTTAATGGCATCACATTAATAGAGGCCCCTGAGTCGCATAATACATTTTCGAACAAATGGCCTTCGATCTCACAGAGATTGAAGGTCTTCGCTGGTCACCTCGCTTAACAGCGACTTTTTGTGAAACCATTGCGCAATCTTCTCGAAACACTTCTTCAGCCATCCCCTGAAGCTTTCTCTTGCTCCCACAGAATTCTTTAAGATACTTAGTACATTTAGGCATTTCGGTTAATACCTCGGCTAAGGGCATACTAACTTGAGTGTCTCTAAGCATCCTCCTCACTCCAAAGATACCGCTTGTCATTAGTGAGGGCTTTCTCTTTCCTTTTTGGGGGATAAGGAAGGGCTTTATCATTCTTCGTGGCTTGATTCTTTATCGCCTCATCCTCCTTATCCTTCCATCTCACAAACTTTTCTTCCTTTTTCTTAGTCGTGGGTACAAATGCCTCCCCGACTCTCCTTCCTTTCCTCATCATCGAATTATTTTCGTCCTCCGAAGAATTGTCACTAAGCTCCTCATCGTTGCTTTCTTCGGCATGTGGTTTCGATTTCCCCCTCCCGAACTCATGGCGTCGGGAGGGGCTACTCGTTTCCCGACATCTTGCCGGGTCCACTTTGTTTACCACTTCTCAATGTTACTTCATTCAACTCCTCTTCTTGTCCATACTCCCATTGTGGTGTAATGGCGGTGCAAACATTCACATCGCCTTTTGGGTTTCTCTCGGTATAACTCGGGAGTTTACCGTGAGGTCTCGCTTGCTTGCCGGTCCGCCATTTGACCAACTTGTCTCTCAATTGCTTTAACACTAGTAGACGAGTCTTCACCATGTCTACCACTCATCGAATTTGCGTTGAGGGACACATGAGGTGGTATGATTGTTGTTCGAGTTTGATTCCAGCCACCTTGAGGCCTTTGGGAGTTCTCGAATCGGCCTTTGATAGTTCGAGTTGAAAGAATTCGAATTTGAAGGGCCGGTGGTAACTTGGCTTGATTGAAGTTTTGTCGTTGAAATCTGAATAGTTCGGTTCCGGTTGAAGTTTCGGAAGGGTTGGTTTTGATTATCCATTAAGTTTACTTCTTCCGTCATCTCCGTTCCTACCGCATTCCCGGATCGAAGGTCGCGTCGAAGATTGGCCAGCTGCTTGCTTATCAATTCCATCTGAGCAACCAACAGCTTTGTATCAGGATTGCTTGCAGTACCTTCTTTCTTAACAACATTGGTCTTCCTGGGAGTCGACCACATATTGTTCTTGGCGATGGTCTCAGCCACTCTGTAGGCAGTCTCATCACCTCCCCAAGAAGGATCCATGAGTCATGTGGAGTCAAGATAGTCTCTATTAGGTTGAGAGACTCCTCTCGTAAAATAGTTCCAACAACTCATGTCTATCATATCCGTGATTGGGGCACTTCCTCATCAACGATTTAATCTCTCCCAAGCCTTGCCAACAGCCTCATCCTCCATCTCGCTCAAACGTAGCTATTTCCCGTTTCATCTCCATAATCTTGCCCGGTGAAACCCACTTAAGAGCGAAGGCTCTTTTGACATCATTCCATGTATGGAGAGAATGATGTGCCAACGATTTAAACCACCGACTTGCTTCACCTTTCAAAGCAAAAGGAAATAGCTTTAACTTTACGATCTCGTAATCAACACCAGGATAATGGCCTCGCTTCACGTATTTGTACGAACGTGGACAAGAAGTCGTGCGGGTCTTCTTGAGCGAGTGCCATGGAAAGAGCTATTTTGGACTAGTGCAACTACTCCATTTTTAAGGTCGAAATTTACTCCCCCATATCGTGGACGAATAGGTCTATGTCCCTCGAGAAAATCTTGATTAAGATATGGAGTGTAGGGTCCCGGTTCAACCGATTAAGCCGGTTTTGGCGGAATTGTTGAAGTTGTTGATTTATGCCGCTTGCGATTCTCGCCGTTGCTTTGCAGCTTGCATTTGTTGAAGGAGTAAATTTAACCGAGCTTGGGGATCGGGATTTGGAATTGGTGGATCTTGATCCGCCATGGCGTCAAGATCCGGAAGAAGTCTCCTTCTAAGATAGATCGTTCGTGTTCGGGATCGAAGATCGAAGTCCCTTCTTACTTCTCGTTTGCATAAACCGAAGAAAAGAAAGGAAAAATCAACCTTAGGGTTGATTAGAACAGTTTAGAAAAGGTTTGATGGTTTAGAGGGAGAAAAGAAAAGAGAGGAGAAGAGAAGATAGAAAAGAAGTGATGATTTGAGAGATCGAATCGGCGTCCAATATGAATGGACGTTCGTTCGGAATCGAACGCTCGTTCGGATGAATGAACGTTCGTTCGGAAGACGAATGAGGTGGACGGGCGTTCAAGTATATCGAACGCTCGTTCGCTACGAAAACCTAAAAACTAGAAAAACACTAAGACGGGAAAAAAAAACGTGTTGAAATCTTCTAGGGCCAAAATGGAGGGGAAAACAGTGGATTTTGACCTCGAAAACGCACTGAACGGCCTACGGCGGTTCACCACGTCGTCGGCGTCGGAACGAGCTTTCCGAATTGGGGTCCTGCGTTCCAAACGGACACTCGAGCCGAAAGTTATGGTCAAAATACTACCGCGTGCCCTAACGACCCCTTTTTGACTCAGAAAATTGTCCTAAATAGAATCCGACAACCGTTACCGACTCCCCGGCAACGGCGCCAAAAACTTGTTCGGTAAAAACTAGTTCTAAAATTTATAAACCGAAACACCCCAAGTATAAGGATCGTAGTATAGGGTGTTAACGGGTCGTCCTAAGGGAGTCGAAAGTTAATCGGATTAAGGTGCAGTTGTTATATTTAATATGTCACGAATTATTATCTCAAACTAGGGTTTTAGAAAAGCAAATAACGAAGCAGAAAGTACAAACTTTCTTATGAATATAAAGGAACAAGTAGGGCAACAAGGATCCACCAAACAACCACTACCCAACCAAGTTATGAGTTGAATTAAATTCCTTGGTACGATCTAACCTAAATTCGATCTAGTTTCCTTAATCAAATTTATTTATGGTTCGTTTTCTTTCTCGAGTAAAACAAACATAACAATGAAGAACATGATCATGAGTTCGTCTCCGAATCTCCTACCCAATTAACAATAAACAATCTCTTGAATTAACATTAATCGTATCAAAAGAAAGGTTCTCATATGAATATAATTCTCATTATAATTCAAACAAATAACTATTTCATCAATCTTTCGATCTAACAAAACAAAACATTCAAAGCGTTCAATTGATAAAGAAATTACAATTCAAACTCACGAAATAATTGCTATTGGAACATCCCTTGGTTGTGATGGTGTTGAATTGGCTTCATCCCGTTGTCCTACTGCGAATCGCTTAGCCTTCGATCATCCTTGATCTCCAAGAATAAATTGAAGAGAAAAGACTCATCTTTTGTATGATAAAGTGCGGCTGTAATGTGTATGATGTTGTGTTCTTTCTCTCCGCATGGATGCTGTTTTTATAGGGATCGTGGCCGACATAGGAAGATCTAGAAGATAACGATGCGAAAATCCACCGACCTACCGAGCCGACACGTTCGGTCGACCGAGTGTCATGGCTCGGTCGACCGAGCCTACCAAATGCCCGTGTTCACACCGTGCTTCGTATAACGTGTTCCTCACTCCACTCTCTCGATCGATTTGATTTATCCTTCTTTAATTGCTCCGAATATCTTCTTTATTTCTTGAGATTCTTTTGATTGAATAATATTTATCTTCCCAAAATAAAATCCAAATGATTGAATGAAATTGATCCTCTTGATTAAATAATATCACCCCCTGCATTTCTTTATTTTCTGCAAAATGTTGTTACACCAAGTCATCGAATAATAATAATAATAAAAATGTGTAACAAAAATAACAATTAAACCCATAATTTCCTCATAATTAAATTATAATTCCTCAATAACCATTATAGGAATTTAACGGTTAAAACACGCTTTTCTCATTTATTTCCCTTCAAAATAAGGTAAATTGTTTAGGGATTAAGCCCGAAAATATAGTAAAATATACCCTAAACAGCCGTTAAACGTATTCTTCGGTATCTTAAGCACACCATATATGATGGTCTCTTTTTCTCTCACCGGTCCTTTGTTTCGCTCCGGGCTTATTCTAACTTTGATTGGGCCGTTGACAGTGATAATCGCAGTTGAGTTGGGGCATATGGTATTTCCTTGGTGAGAATCTCGTTAGTTGGCGTAGTAAGCAACACTTGACGGTTTCAAAGAGTAGCACTGAGACCGAGTACAAGACTCTTTCTAACACCGCCGCCGAACTTCAGTTCATCATGAGATGAAGGTAACGTTACCTTCCCCGCCTACTCTTTGGGGTGATAATATATGCGCCACCTATCTTGCTCACAATCCGGTGTTTCATGCCCGCACGAAGCACATAGAGATCGACTTCCACTATGTTTGCGAATTAGTTGCAGCTTGCAAGCTTGGCGTCTCTTTTATCTCCTCGAAGGATCAGTTAGCTGATGTCCTCACCAAACCGTTGGCTCAGCCTCGTTTTGCCAGTTTAAAGTCCAATCTCCGTGTTCAGCCACTTCTCACGGGATTGCGGGGGCGTGTCGAGGATAATATTGTTTGAATATTATATTTACTTTAAATATTATTATTGTCGTATTTATCTTATAGTGACTTATTGACTAAGTCACCGAACCCTATATATTTGTACTCTTTCCGTTCAGTTGAATTAATGAAATACGATTATTCTAAATGTTGATAGGAAGTACAAAGGAGTCATGTTTTCTTCCTCTCGTTGATGATGTTCTTTGGGATAGAGAAATACCGACTACTCTTTTCTCAAAGAATGCGCTTGTTCTTGCTTGAGAATGGTTAAACGTGTACTAATTAGATTAACATGTACTATATATGTTTTCAATACAATTTCATATGTCATTGAAGGAAATTTCAAAACAATTTCCAATGCCATTCAAGGAAATTTCATTCTCAAAATTTAGATCGTGAGGTGAGGGAAGTCCTACAAGTGCTCAATGCGAAACACTTTAACACGCAACCTCATGTGTGAGGCTATAAAGACCATGAGCCACATGGCACCCTGTAACCGAGCCAAGTGGTACTAACTAACTGTTGAGACCTCTCTGAACCGCATGAGATATATAGTTGCCCATCATACGGCTCACCAACTTCACTTGCCTCCATGGGAGGCTCGCTCCAGGTAGAGGTTGTGCTCAATGTGGAACACTTTAACACGCAACCTTAAGTGTGAGGCTATAAAGAGCCTGAGCCACATGACACACAAGGCATATACAAGACATTATAAGTCAACAAAGAGATTCAACACTTGCACAATAAAAATGGTGAAAAGTCCATCTTTTAATATGATGGTGAAACAATTATAAGTGCCCAATGTGGGACACTTTAACATGCCACCTCAAATATGAGCCTACAAACATTTCACACAAGGGATATAAGGGGCACTATAAGGTCAACAAAGAGACCCAACAATTGCACAATAAAGGGGTGGAAGTCTATATTTCTTTTAATATGGTGGGTAAAACAATTGTAAATGACCAATGTATGACACTTTAACACGCCCCGCAAGTGTGTGTCTCTTAATATGGTGGATTAAAACAATTACAAGAGCGTAATGCGAGACACTTTAACCCGCCCCCTCAAGTGTCACCTATAACTAAGAGCCTGAGCCACATGGCATGTAAGGCATATAGTGGGCACTATAAAGCCAACAAAGAGGGTGACCTATAAAACGGGGGTTCTGATACCATTGAAAAATACAAGCTCAAACTTATTTAAGACAGGGAACCTCATCCTAAAGCTTAGATCGTGAGATGCGGGAAGTCCGTCACTTAGAATATACATCCACTAAGTAGACCGACGAGTGCTTAACTAGTATTTTATGGGATAAAAATAAAAGATTCTTTTTCTAAAGAATGAAGGAGTTAATGGGGGAGGTGCAAGCTGAAAGTCAACACAACAAACAAGAGGAAAACACTATTAATAAACAATATTCAGTACAACTAATTAATTGTGCTAGCTGTAACGTGTAAGTTAGCTCAATTATTTTCAAAGCACCAAACGTGTACTATTACTAAAAATTTAAATACCGAAAAACTATTTAAATATGTAAATAGAGATCAAAAAAATCAGTTAGATGTATATAAATTGATGAAAATTGATGAAAACATGTAATAGAGTATTAATGTAAATTAATGTACTCCACTTTTGCCTCCACTCCCACAACCATTAACTTGGGCGCCCAAAGGAGTTGGAAACGGGCTACCATACATATAGCCAAAACTCTTAATCCAAAGAGAGTTGTCAATGTCATCAATCAAAACTTTCAAACAAGTTTATCTAGAAATGCGGCATTCATGGTTAAGTATCAAATTAAGCATAATAATGATATATTTTCGGCATTAATTTTCTTGCTCACGGACTATACTTGTGAAAAAGAGTTAGAGCCGGTCAATTTTCTTGTTAATTGTTAGAGTATAACACCACTTGGTTGAGTCACTAGCTGAGTAATGCACTCAACTCAGATGGCAATGCACTCAGTTGAGATAGTAGCTGAGATACATGATTATTATGTTTTGTGTTTTGTCATTTTTACCCTTATGTTTGAGTCATCTTAATTTGGACACTTGTCTTCATCCTTGCGAGTTAGTTAGTAACTTGGTAAAGGAGTTTAGACCATCCTATATTTAGTTAATACACTTTCCAAACTTGGTGTCAGAGCCCTAATGGCCGACACCACCGCAGGAGCTTCAACTCCTCCACCACCAGCCACCGCTGGCTTCCAATCAACCGAAATCAACACTCCACCTACCTCTTCTGCCCTAATTCTGCCTCCTTCTATATCCATTGTGTCCAATTCAATGATTCGCTACCGTTTTTCTCATTTCTGCCGCCAGCTCCGACGTTGAACTTTGGAACCGGAATCTGTGTAAGAAGCTTTGCTCCAGCCTCTTTCAATAGCAGCTAGCTTTGAGAGTCTGAGATCTGATGGTCTTCAACTCTCATACATGCAACCCGGACCTTATCCTTTTACCTGACCAAATCTCAGCCTAGCTCCGTTTGGGGGTAACTTGAGTCAGACCGGCTCAGTTAAGTTGGATAGGACAAACTTCTTGCCGTGGAAGTCCACGATACTACGGATTATGAAAGGAGATCATCTTGGGGATCTTCTTCTTGACCAGCCGTGTGGCTTGTAAATGACCTTTTTTTTGTAGTTAACTTTTCTTTGTCCGATTAAACGATATTAATCACCTATCCAGTCATACGTTAATGAAGTTGAATCTTCCTAAACCTGTCGCACGTCTATTAGTATACATCCGAATGATTTATTTGATCTTTATTTACATATTTAAATTGTTTTACACATGTAATCCAATCTTCACCTCCTTTTTATTTTTATTTTTTTTGAGACATGAGGTTAAAGTAATTGAGCTAACTTATTACACGTTAAACTTAGCACAACTGGAAAATAGTTTAATAGTGTACTACGACCCCCACAAAAAGTGTCAATTTTTTAAAAATGAATTGTCATATAAAAATTGTTCATTTAGAAAACCAATACATCATTTAATGCACTTTTTTCAAACATATCCCTATCATAACATTTAATGTTTATATATTCATTTCATATTCCAAAAGAACATAGGGTATATATGTGTCCATCGCTACTTAAAATACAAGATACTCCAGTATTAATTATTTTTCTTAATCTATATGTAACACAAAAATTGGACACTGGTTGTGGGACGGATGTAGTATTACTTTTGGTTGCTGAGTTGACTTTCAGCTTCACCACCACGCCCCCTCCCCCTCCCCTCCCCTCACCTTCTCCATCCTGATCCGTGTAAAAGCATTAAACGGGTCTTCAAGCCATACAGTCCAATCCCAAACGAGTTTGTTATTTGGATTATTTCCTGTTCTCATAATATAACAATTACACATCAACAAAACCTTTACACTCAAGAAAGAGTGGGAAGTGAAGCAACCATATTAATTAGCTTTATTCATTGTGTAGGTATGTAATTCTATTCTTTAATCTTGGTTAATAAGTTTTGATCTGTGTTTTATAGGTAATTAAGGATTGAGGAGCTTATCATTTAGGCAACTTATTAATGTTTTTTAAATTATTTATTTGCATAAATTTTAGTACAAAAAAAATATTGTCTTGAACGGCATCTGAAATTCTATTCCCAGAAATTAGTACTGCACTAGTTGATCTTTTTTTATTTTTAAATTTTTATTTTTGTATTTTATTTTCCAGGATTAGTTACTGAGATTTATTAACAAGCAGTTCATCAGCAATGGAGGAAGAAAGCGTGACTCCCATATACTTCCTATCGATTCATAATGATCTCATAGCAATGGAGGAAGCCTCGTGGCGTGGGTTGATCGGGACCGACTCGACTTGCTAAAACTGGACGTTGCAATCCTGGAAATGTTTTGTATGTGCCTTGAAACATGGAAGTATTCCAGTATTATTGATGAAGAAAGCATGGAAAGATTGAGATCTCTGATCGATGCTCTTAATGTGATATGGCCAAAAGACTTCACATTATTGTCTCTTCTTCTCGAAGAACGAATGGGTGAAACAGGTCGTCCCAGTCCCATCGATGTGTGCATCCAAGATTTTGAGTCGGTAATGTTTGAATTGGAAGGGATAATTCTGCAGAGTAAACAACAGGTTGAAGGTTGGTGTGGATATTGGATGATGATGCAATGGAGTAAGTCTTCAGATATTTGGTGGATGTCAGACTTTGTTAACAAGATTCAAACATGCAATGAGTATGTGGCACAACTTTACCGCCGCGGAGCTGGCAAATCTGTTTTATTGGAAAAGCATTTTGATATTCTGAGACCCAAGATACGATTTCTTCAAACAACATTGAAAAATTTTAATATATGTCGTCCCCCACATGGGAAGGAAATCCTTCAAGTTGTGAATTTTATTGGTGATTTTGCTAACAGGGTAGCATGGTTAACATGTTTGTTTTGGGCAAAAGAAGACGCAGATGAAATTGCGTCTGACCTTTCTGACCTGGACAGCGTCCTTTTTGATATGTTGCAGGATCTTGTACCTTACGCATTTGATATTACACCATTGTGCGTCGGCATCTTAAAGGGCGCATACAATCTGCAGTTCGCATCTGATCCTTATCTTCTCGGAGAAGTCGTTGAAAGCTTAGTTGATTTTTTCTTTAGACACCTAGCTACCGTTTTGAAGGATGATTATTTTCTATTTCTTCGAGATAGGCTTCTGCTTCTTTTTACATTTCTCACGGATCTCCCATGTGAGAGTGAGAATGAGAATGCAGAAGAAGAAGAAGGAGATATAATCCGTAGTCAAATTTATGCTATTTTGCATGAGGACGTGTATCTCCTTCTGTCTTTTGATGAGATGAACGAGGATTTCTCTGACAAAAAGGCCCTTTTAAATGGTTGTATGACCAGGATTGATGTAGCAACTGCTAAGATCAGACAACTTAACCACAGATCATCAGGCTCTCAGATCACATTCTAAGTAGAGAAAATGCAATACGACTATTTTGCTTCCATTCAAAGAGAGCTCTATTTTCTTGACAGGTTTGTCCAGGGGGTTCTTAAAAGGCAAATGCACATATACATAAGGGAGCTTAGGTTCCTAAGGGTGTTCTTTCATTGGTTAGCGGCATTGGATGATACCGATGAAGAAATCAAGGTAAGATTGAGCTCGATGATCACTTCTTTTAAAGAGATATGGGGTGTAAAAGAAGAGAGAGACTTCTTGCCCACCGCCTTCATGAAATACGTTCACAAATCATCACAGCCACGCTTGGCATCCACCGGCTCTTGAATTACAAGGAAAAATTCAAAGAAATCGAAGCTAGAAATTAAAGCATGGTGCGTAAATCGTTTCATTTGTCATTTCAATTCAAGACGTCCACAAGTTATATGATCCCGAAGAGATCGGATTCTATCCTCGACAATTTAAATGGTCTTGTCATCTACAAAGCTAGTAGAATCATTCCATTCAAGAAGCAGATTGAAACCTTGGCAGAGAAGCTAATATTATTGAAGAATTTTTTGAAACTCGCCGTGAATTGCAATTATTTTCAAGAGTCAAGAGAATTCGAAATATTTGTTCAAGCCTTTGCTAATGATGCTGCATTTCTTTATTGGACAGAAGATGCAAATGCTCAAAGTGCATCTGAAACAAGTTCTATGCTTTCTCATTTGTTGCAAAAGATCAAACCATCCACGCCTAATGTTGCCAGATTGTACTTTGGAACCCTTATGGCCATATATGCGCATCGATCTGATTCTCATATGTTCGGTCAAACTGCTTATAGCTTCGTTGACCTTTTTCTAGAGGACCTGGTTACTCATTTGAAGGATGATGATTTTCAAATTCTTCAAGGCAATATCGTATTTCTTTTAACATTTCTCAACGATCCTCCTAATCAGAATGCAGAGGATTCGATTTGCAGCCAAATTGATGTTCTTTTTTGGGAGGGTTTGTACGGCCTAATACCTTTTGATGATATCGAAGGAGGTTTCTCAAAGAAAAAAGTGCTTCTGAGTGATTTTATGATGAAAATTGAAGCTTTCAATGCTAATATTAAATGCATTTACGGTAAATTCCCAGATTCATCTCTATATAATTTCCCAACGGTTATTTCTCCACAATTTCTTGATTTTCTCATGCAAAATCTTAGAAACCTAAAGGATAGGATGAATACTGACCGTAAGTATGCACCTTTTGCAAAATACAACATCGTAAAAATCGAGGAGGAAATGGTTTCTCTCTGTCCTTTTTTCATTCATATTTTCGACTTACAAAGTGAACTAAACGAGACATGGTTAGAAGTTGTCAATGTTTTACATCTGAGTGAACATGTCATCGCGTCATGCATTAGTTCATGGTTTGTCTTTGATCAACCATTTTGGTATCATATGGCTTATCTTTCAAATGTCTTTGACGAGATTAAGGTGGTTAACGTAAAACTTGAGATGATGAAATTAGACAACATCATAAACAATGCAAGATGCCTCCCCGGTTCGGTTGGTTTCATTAGTGAACTCGCTAAACAGGGCAGACCTTCAGAAATCAATGAAATCGTCATGGGTTTTGAGGATGAGAAAGAAAAAATTATCGGCATACTTACATGTGGACCCGACTCACTTGACATTGTTTCAATTGTTGGCATGGGAGGATTGGGGAAGACCACTTTAGCCAAAAAGATTTTTGGTTCCTCATCAGTGAAATGTCAATTTCACGTATTCGGCTTCTGCTCCGTTTCGGTAGATCATGATACTAGGAGGATGTTACATGACATTATACGCGATGTTAATGGGGTTGACGGCATAAGCAGTACATGACTACTGATGACTTAGCTCACAAACTACAAAAATGTTTGAGGGGTCAAAAGTATCTTGTTGTGTTGTACGATATCTGGAATGTAAACGCATGGAATGCTGTAAAAAGGTCATTCCCTGATAGCCAAAATGGAAGTAGAGTCATGATCACGACCCGATCTCGTGAAGTTGCTGACAAATGCAGAATTAATTGTAGCCCAGATCAACTTCGTTTTCTGAATGAGGCTGAAAGTTGGGAGATATTGCAAAAGAAAGTGTTCCGTAATGACATTTCACCACCACATCTCAATGAGATTGGAAAGCAGATTGCTAAAAACTGTAAAGGCCTCGCTTTAGCTGTTGTTGTAATTGGAGGGCTCCTTGCTAAAACGGAAAAAAGCTTGAGCGGGTGGAGTGAGGTTGCACAAAGGTTAGTTTATTATCTTTCTAGCGAGGGATGTATGGAAATTTTGGAATTAAGTTATAAGCATTTACCCGAGAATTTAAAACCTTGCCTTTTTTATCTTGGAGCATTTTCCGAGGATGCAATAATTAGGGTTAAGCATGTGATACAACTATGGATTGCTGAAGGATTCGTACAAGAATCCAAGACAAAAAGCTTAGAAGATGTTGCAACAGAGTACTTTCACGTACTAGTTGATAGAAGCTTTATCATTGTCGGTGTGAGAAGTACCACTGGTGCAATAAGAGCATTTAGTGTTCATGATTTGATACGTGAATTATGTCAAACAAAATGCAGAGCCGGGAACTTTTTCTAGATGAACCATAAAATTGCATCATCGAGTTCCTCAGAACCTTCAATAAATAACCACTATCGTCTCTCCATGGAGAATATGAGCGACGATGTTACTGATGCTGCTAGATCATCATTTTCTAATGCACGCACCGTACACTTTTTTGGTGAAGATCGTGGCAATAGAGTTAGTGGTATCCTTTTAAGGAAGTTCAGACTTGTTCAAGTGCTGGGGTTGGATCCCAGATGGGAAATAAATGACATAAATCAACTTACCACTCTGATTCATCTGAGATATATGGATACTGAGTTGAAGTTGAAACCAAATTCTATCCCATCATCAATGTCCAATCTCTGGAATATAACATCTTTAACGTTGAGATTAGACAATGATGGTACAATACATTTGCCAGAGAATTTTTGGAGAATGAAAAGTCTTAGGTATGTCAAAGTAGACAATTGCATCCTAAAATTTCCGGATGAGAAGGAGGCATTTCTATCTAGTGATGAAATAATATTGGATAAGGTGGTAAGCTTTTCAAAACCAGTTTTATCTACCGGAAAAGATGTCAAAAGGCTTCTCCAAAGGCTGCCCGTTGTTCGGAAACTGGGCTGTGTTTTACGGAAATCTCATGTTTATGATGAAGAATCAATAGAAACATTGGACTTTTATTATAGGGAACTCGAGTCAGTGGTGCTATTTCAACCACTGGAGCCAAGACAATACATGATCAACTTCCCTTCAACTCTCAAGAAACTAACATTAAGCCGCTTTCTACGCTACACCGGGCGGATTTATCAAAGCAATTGCGGAACTACACTATCTTCAGGTTTTGAAGCTACAACACGTTTCCTTCGTGGAGCCAACATTAGAGATGGAAGATTTGGTATTTGAAAATCTGAAATTCATTGAAATGTCCAATAACTCTTTGGTGGAATGGAATGCCTCCACTGAGTCCTTCCCTTGTCTAGAGCAACTTTGGATCCAACTCAGTAATCTAAAAGAGTTACCGCCCTGTTTCGGAGAGATTTCAGCCTGTAAGAGGATTGACCTTGTTCATTGTTCTCCATCAATCGAGAATTCGGCCCTTAGAATCCAGGAATAACTGATGGAACTAGGGATACAACTTGAAGTTATGATCATGAATAGTATCGAAACAATCAAGTATATATTTCTTCTTGAAAAAAAAGATACTAAAACTATATATCAATCTGCTTTACAATTACGAATCAATCTGCTTTCTTTTTGCAGGACTTCTTCTTCTTCTTGAAGGGATGTGGCCTCCGAAAATGACACCTCGGGTTCGGCATTACTTCATGTCAGTGTGTTTCATTGTTTACTATCAGTTGGAAATGCTGTCTGAAATATTCCTAAGAAAATTCCAGATCATGTTCTTTGATTTTTTATTTTCTTGGAAAATTTGATTTTCTTTGTTTTGATAAAGTGTAGACTTAACCATATTTGAGGTTGTCCCAAAAACTGTAGAGAGAGAGAGAATATATCAAGTTACAAATTATGATGTTTTGGAGACTGAAGAATGTGAAGATGAATAAGAAGAAGCTTTGTTTTTTTCTTTCTTTCTTTTTTATTGTTTAAGATGATAGGTCTACATCATAATTAGTGGGTCCTACATCACGATAAATGGTACAGGAGTGTGTTGTGTCCGAAAGGTCGGAGAAGTAGCATTATCCTAAACAACGAGCTGCTAAATTTCCTTTTCTGAATGTGTGCGCTCGGAAAGACATGGTTATGTAACGGGAGTGTTTGTTCACCCTACCATGTTTCTATCGGTGTTGCATCACACTACTACTTGTGTATGACATTGAATCGACTTTTCGAAAAGCATATTCCTGAATCATCGATCGACTTTTCGAAAGTCGATTGCGAGGATAGACCTTTTTAAACGAACGAACATAAACAACCTCGTGATCTAAACATACACAAACTTAAACAACTGATACACGAATCGGCTCGGCTCGTTAATAGCTCTAGATGACTTTATGGCTGGTAGCTTAGTCAAAACTCAAAATCCAACTAAAGTATGATTGCTTATCTTCTCGTAATAGTTAGTATATTTGTATTTCTGCTTAAGTTTTTCAGTTTGGAGAGTGATTTAGACACATAATTTATTTACACTTTAGTTATCAACTAGCAAAATGCACGTGTTTCGCACGTATTCGGCTAATTTATTATTTTCAAATATATTTTTTAATATTATAACTATATTCTTGACTATGCGTCTAATTTATAAGATAAAGATGTTTTTTTTGTTGAGAAAAAGAATAAATAGATGTTATCTGGTCAAAAAAATAAATAAATTTGCAAAAGTATATGTTAAGTAATAACAATTCTTATACAATTATTTTATACTTGGTAGAATTATTTTAGTTTTCTTACTCGTACGCATTGAATTAAGGGGGAATGAGGGAGAATGACAGAAATATTTCATCAATTGAATAGAAGGACAGTCTTTTGAAATTTTTTCATAAAGGACAAAACTATTTATTCACTGTCGAAATTCACTTGTGTTCGAAATTCACTGTTTAAATTCACTGCCGAAATTCACTGTCGAAATTCACTAATTTTCAAAATTCATTGACGAAATTCACTGATTTTCGGGATTCACTGTCGAAATTCACTGATTTCGGGATTCACTAGGGAGATTCACTGATTTTCGGGATTCACTATTTGTCATTCTCGCTATAAAAATTATGCAGTTGTCCTTCTCTTTATAAAAAATATGTAGTTGTCCTGTTACTTAAAAATATTCCAGATTGTGTCCTTATCCCTAATTTCCATTGAATTAAATTTGCCATTAAACAAATATCCATTCTTTTTTTTTGTTTGAAATGATAAATATCCATTCTTTTAAATATGATAAGCTTCTTTAGTTATAAAATCACGCATTTTATTGTTATTAAATGAAAATTTGTCTCAAGTATGTGGTATATCCTTAAATACTCTCTAGATTCCTTCTAACCTGAAAAACATCATCAAAATATTATCATCAAAGTATTATGTGCTGAAAAATTCTGTAATGTTTTAAGTACGTATATTTTTATACTAACATTATATTATATAGGCAAAAACTTTTTTTTAAATTTACTATCTGTTAAATTTAATAATCATATTGACAAATTAAGAATCATTAATTGTCTTTTGAATATTAATGAGTTATATTAATTCTTACGAACTTGCTCATGCCTCGGTGTGTCTCAACTGCACCACATTGGTTTTCACATGTACAACATCTTCTGGTTTTGAAGTATTTTCTTTAAAACTTTTTGTCAACCAGATAGCGGTTTCTCTCGGAGAAACCTTACCTATACCAAATGGCTTCAAAAATACACCAAGTTCTTCAAACCTCTCCTCTTGCATTAATCTTGCACTAAATTCAAGCAATCGCTCCAATGCTTCCGCTCGTTGCTGAAACGACGACATGCAGTGGCGGAACCAGAATTTTTTTTCGGGGTGGTCTTGGTATATAAACTGCAAAGCTAAAAAAAATCCGGAAAAGAAATATGGGGTGGTCTTGGTATATAGACTATAAAGCTAAAAAAAAATCGAAAAAAAATATGCTGGTAGTAGGATTTGAACTTACAATTTAGAATTATGGAGACTGAAAAGGGTTTGGTCTTAAACCACTAGGATATAAGGTCTTTTGTTCAAAAAAAAGACACATAACATACTAATATTAACACTACTACAAATACAATAATAAAAATAATGTTTTCTTTTTTTTTCAAAATTTGGGGGGGGGGGGGGCTTGAGACCACCCCACCCATAGGGTGGTTCCGCCACTGACGACATGTCGAACCTACGAAGTCTTTCATCCGACGAAGTCCGGCTCGATGCTCCGTCTGTAACGCCCCGTTCCCGGATACCGAGTCCTTATCCGGAAAAGGAACGTTCGACACGTATAAAATAAAATAAATTCCTCTTTATACGTAAGCCTCTACTACGTCGTATCGAGTTAAGCAAAACGGAAGCAAAAGACGGCGGCACCTGCTGGAACATTGCCGGTACCTTATTCTTTTATTTTGATTTCTTTCTATGGACTCAACATCATATATATTGGATCATTCTATTGTATGGTGAGTTCTTAATTTATTTTCTTTCCGGTTAATTTATTATTGAAGCTTCGATTGATGCAACTGTGAGATCTAACTGAGTCTTATTCCTCGTTTTATTTATTGGTATTTATTCATCTTTTGATTTGATTGTCTCTACGGTTAATGGTTAGGTTGGTTATTTTCGCGAGATAAGTAATTTAATCATTGAATCGTCTGCTAGTTGGAATAGCAAATCCGTAATTGTTTGTGATTTTCATAAATGAAGCACATGAAATGATTTTTTCGGTTCGCAGCTGGGAAAATCCGCTATCATAAAAATGAATAATCTGAATTAAAATTAACCCGTGTGTGCGTTAATATTCAGAATTCGGGTCTCTCATATTGTAGTGCTGCCGGAACACCAAACTCCTATGACCGTGTCTAGGGGTGTCTTTCGGTTAGATGGTAATTAGTGACCGTGTCCTGATTACCAAAATTAGGAGAGATCGGTTACTTGGCGCGTGTCGGTAACTATAACCAGTTTATCAATGAATTAACGAGTCATCCGTGCATCGGTGATCGCCTGAGTAAATCGAGGTGGATATAATGAATTTAACTGGAACCTTTCTTTTACTTATTTTTAGATTTTTAGTTTATTTAGTTTTAGTAGTTATTAGTTTATAATACCAAAATACTATCTTTTGTCGATTTTAAGAGAAATAAATCCACCGTTCCCTGTGGAGACGATCCCACTCACCCTATACTCATTATAGGAAGTAGGTAATTTTATCTTTTGTGGTTTGACACCCACCAAGGGGAGAGGATCCTCTCAAGTGGGATATAAAAGTGATCTCTCAAGTGGTGCATCCATTAGCCGCCATGTGGAGTTTATACAATCTAAGCCATAGATGTTTATTTTCCTCCCATTAAGTTTAAACGGCGTCATTTTGCCTCCTTCCGCATTTCAATTGCCACACTTGTATTTTTCTTCCCCTATTCATTCTTTCCGTCTTTAAACTCGTTTCGTTTTTTTTTTTTTTTTTTTTTAATTTGTTTTTTTCCTTTTGATACATCAAGCAACTCGTTCTTCATCATCCGATACAAAAGTATCAAGAGGGTGAATTTTAGAAAGGGATTTGAGTTTAACAAAGAGATTTGAGTCAAGATAAATTAATTCTCATACCGTCGCCGGCCTGCTGCAAAATCAATATGAGATGCAAACCACCATTGATCTCCAGTTCTATTTATTTATTTATATATTTATGTTGAGGTGGGATCTCCTGTTCTCAAGTGCTTTTTTTTTCAGAAGACTCAAGTGCTTTTTAATCTCAATGAGAAGTAAGAGAGAGGCATGGAATCTATATACCACACACACGTATACGCCGCACGACACGAACATAAACATATCGCACGACACGAATATAAACATATCGCATGACACTACTCGACATGACTAATTTCTAAAATTTAAAGACACGACACTCGGCGGACACATTACATATATATATATATATATATATATATATATATATATATATATATATATATATATATATATATATATATATATATATATTAAACATTATACGTTGTAAATAAGATTCAATAAATCAAATAAATATTCGTAGACAAATAAGATATATAATACGTAAACATTATAAATATCTAAAATAGATTCAACATTTATACGATGCCAAAAGTAAAAACAAAATTGTGATTGACCTTCAAAATAATACAAAGTATAAAAATGATTGTTTAACAACAAAAATGTATAAACGTAATTAGGCGTATTATTTGTTAAATTATAATCAAGATGGAAATTGAGTTTTTTAACGTTTCAATCGAATAAAACTTAAATAAAGAAAAGAAAAGAAAATTGAAAAAAATTGGTTTAGAAGTGTCGGGAAGTATCGGCCACGTGTCGGAAAGTGTCGACAGCGTGTCGGATGTTAAAATTTCAAATAATATTACTTTAATCAGTCGACACACGTGTCGGAAGCGTGTCGTATCGGAAATGTGTCGGACACGGCGTACGGGCCTAGATTGAAGTGCCGGTGCTTCATAACATTGAATCAAAAGCCCCAAAAATAGAAATAAAAATAAAAATCACTGAAATATTTTTTTTTTTAGGAAACACTGAAATATTAACTATAAAAAAAAATTGTTTTTTGGAAAATGGAGGGCCAGCAGCAAAAGAAGAAGAGCTAACAGAAGTGATTTCATTAACAGAGAATAAATGTAAAGTTGAGGAAAAGTTGAGAAAGGTTACAGATATTATAAATTTTTTCCAGATATATTTGTATATATTGCAAACAAGAAAAAGATATGAACAAAGATGGTTCGTTTGGATTTCTTTTTTATATGATATTAATTTCCTAAGGAATTTTTAGAAGAATGGTAGTTTTAGCAGGAAAAAAAAAATAAAGAAAAGAAAATGATTCACAAACTGGACAATTCGACCTGAAATGAAACGGTAAATCTCTACGGCTCACATTATTCAAACTCCACATGGCAGCTAATGGATGCACCACTTGAGAGATCACTTTTATATCCCACTTGAGAGGATCCTCTCCCCCCACGAGTAGTGCACAAACCACTACACAAGTGGTAGTCATGGATTAAAGTGATGAATTATTTTTTGTGATGGGTCCAACAGAATATGTGGTGTTGATTGTGTTGTGTAAGATTTTGTGGTTGAAAGTGTAGTAGATGTATCACTCCTGTATATGGATATGACTTAGGAGTCCTACATTCTCGCATCTATCCAACGGCTTAATCGGGAATCCTTACTCTTCAAAATGTGAATCTTCAACGATATTCGACTACCTCCAGATGAGATTAACGAAATCCTTCTTCGTCTCCCAGTGAGATCCCTCGTGAAATTTAAGTGCGTATCAAAACCATGGCTGTCTTTAATCTCAAGCCCACAATTTATCAAATCTCATTTCTCCACATCTTCAAAGGAGGGCCGTTTTTCAAATCATCACCTCGTATTCAATACTAGTGAATCTGGTATGATTCAGTGTGAATATTTGTCTTGCATTGGAAGACTCATTTAAAATGAAAATTCCGTCTCGGAAGCCCGATGATTTTATAGGGATTGCTGGTGTAGTTAATGGATTGGTTTGTTTAGCTATCGGAGAAAACGATTTGTATCTGTTGAATCCAAATTTGGGACAATCTAATCGTTTGCCTAGTTCAAATTTAAGTCTTAAAGATTGTACCTTTGTTTGCCTATGGGTTTGGGTATGATGAGTCAAATGATGATTACAAAGTCGTTAAAGCGCTGTCTGTGTGCCGTGGAGGGTGTTTATGAGACTAAGGATGAGGTTTATAGTCTCCGGGCTGATTCATGGCGGATATTGTTAGTTATATCATCCGCAGCGGAAGCGATTTTAATGATCTAGATCTATAAAATACACGTAATAAAATAACTAGATCTACTCTACAAGGGGGTTGTAGAACATACCTCTTGGATCTCAAAATCCAAGTTGAAGAACCGCAATGGAAGGAACGAAGGAAGGTGTGAAGAGCACCACGATCTTCCGTACGTGTGATCCAAGCAACTCCCGGTGGAAGGATATCCTCGTCTCGAATCCTTCCGATATGCTACCCGGAAAAATCTCCAAGATTTTTCCTTAGTCTCCCCTTGGCCGAAATTATCACTTCTTCTCTCTAAGAGGAGAAGTCGAAATTTATTGTGTGTTGTAAGGCTTGGGAGAACTCTCTTTATATAGGAGAGTAAAACTTAGCCTCCAAGGATTAAATAATTAAGAGATAATTATTACATTAATCCTTTTCCAAATAAAAGATAAATATAATATTTATCCCAAACAAATTAGGATAAATAAATATATTATCCAATATTCCATGATTTATCATTTAACAAATAAAAGATAAATCACACATTAAATAATTATCCAAGAAAACTAATTCCTTGAATTAATTAAATAACCATGCATGCGCACCTTTTTTCTAATCAAGTCATGCGCATCTTTCCATTAGTTTTGACCAATTGGGTCAAAAAGTCAACACACCAATTCGGGCCGAGTCCACGAAAAATGTCTTTTCCGTGTATTTAATTATTTAGTCCAACTAAACAATTAATTCACATATCGTTTTAATAAAGTCCAACAAGAACTAAATTAATATTATTAGGATTCGACGTCCGAGAATAGCTATGCTATATTGTGGAGGCACGTCGGGGACCATGGACTAATAATCGCGGCTCCGATAAATCAAATAAATAATTATAGAATAATTACATTCGATAAATCAATCACAGGAATATGCCACCATAATCCCGTGATCGCACTCCTCCGATTATAAGATTATATTTATCTCCTCACGAGAATAATAATAAGCGTCCATTGATATAATCATTACATATGGATTAATCCTCCATAGATCGTTCATTCTAAATCGGGAAGTTACCGTTAACCCTTTCCAACCTCTTATCCTTATTTACCATTAACCCCCTAGTGATCAATTAATTCATACAACTCACCGGTAGCTAATCGCTGTAATATGAACTCCATGGATCGATCGCCTTTCTAAGATTAACAAACAAGGGAACCGTCTATCTACTTCCGTAAATGGAAGGAATGGATTCCGTATCCGTGATAACACGTACTACTCACTCAATCCAAGACAATGCCAAGATGGGGTAATTCGGACCACGTACTCGGGTAATCCTTAACCGTCAAGTCAAACTTCATACCGATTCAAGCGCTTGATCGTGATCACCTCAGATTAAGACATATCCATAAATATGATCATCCATTGATTCGATAAGACTTCTCGATTACGGAATTATATCGTGAACTCTAATCAAATCGGTCCACCCTATATGATATATCTATCATATATAAATGCCCCACTAGGTTCTCTTAACCGAAAGTCCGGATAAGACAATCACACCTATTGTGTTATGGGCGCATTAATAGCACGTTAAAGGAGAGACCCGATACTCTCGATTAACTTCACTACGGGCTAATTGTATTTTAAGTACATCTTCACTAACTCAATCCTCCCGTGTATATCCCATACACTGAGTTAAGTGATTACATAAACGATATACTTAGGGTTTTCTGTAGTGTAAATACTATTGTCACATCGGTGATTATGAGAATAATAAATATGAATAATAATATCATTTCATTTATTAAATAAAACAATTACAAAATTGTCTTTCGGGCATCACACCTAACAATCCCCACTTGCACGAAAGCATGTGATTAATTGTTTTAGAGCACTCCCTATTATTTAAAATACAACAAACTACATCTCCCACTTGCTCTAAAGCAATGGAGACCCATCCCGTATTCTAGTACCCATTAAGCATATCATAACCATTTCAGATTCCAAAGTACACTCCGAGTATGCCGTCGTAGGATAGGTCAGTGACTCGGGGAGCACCACATCTAAATGTCATGGGTCTTAATGATTAGTCAGGTTGTCGGCTCGAGACGATCCGTAGAATCGAAACGTTACCGGTCCATCTAATCATGTGGTACTGAGTAAACACTGAGCCCGAGATCGACTTAACGATCATCCTCAATCCGACTTAAAGTCAAAATCGTTGTATCACACATATCCAAGTTCACACATGAATATGTCCGCATATAGTTCCTCGTTCTCTTCAAGATACTAAAGGACATACTAAACTTGCTTTGTTAACCGCCGAATCTAAGATTCGATCAAAATTGACGTTCAATAACTCCGACCATCTCTTACTAGAAAGAGAATCTATCCCATTTCTCTTGATCCGAAGATTTAGAGAGTCATTCCCGAGGCATATGGTAGAACTTCCTCGTTGAATGTTGCATACACGATGCATCATCTTAACCAATAAGATGGATGGGAAACCGAGGATCGATTCTAATGAATTCGACCGAGTCAAACTCTTAAGAATGTTGTCCAAATCTCTCGTTGCGAGAATTATGGTATTGTCGTATTCGACTTCGATAACACACCCATGTTGATTCCAACTCGGTGCAAGTGTTATCCTTCACAAACACTAATGTATGTATACATTCACTACCGTACTAAAATTGATATCCGCCTACAAAAGACTTATCAATATTCTCGTCAAATCCACATATTGTAGAAATATATGACTTCCAATGACCGAGAGGTTTGCTTTTTATCCACAAAAGGACATAAGCCTTGACAAATATCCCGTCATGAGTTCATAAGGCATTACCCTTTTGTTCCGAATGAATCCAGACTCCGTTTGTTTGGCAAGAAAGTCTCGTGGAATCACCCCTATTTTCTCGCTTTTGAACGAAATCATGCAATACCGAACTCATTCTACTCTTTTCCGTGTGATCCAATTACTCCCACTGGGCCTGAGACACTCAGGTGGTTCTACAAGAGTATGAACAGAACTGGAGTTCCGAACTCCATTCACAGGGTTATGGCTATTAAACCAACCTCTATTATCAGAATCATATACTGCTCACAAAAGAGCCATAGGTCATCATTCGATCCTTAGACTACAAAGTCTGCAGAACCCGTAACGGGTAATGGATAAACCATACTCCCACTACATTCGGGTGGATCGAAATTCGATCTAGTTTAGTAGTATTTAGTGTTATCACCAACAACCGATGTTGGATGTGGTCTCGATTTTAATCGCTAGTAACTACCTTGAGTAAACGTACTTCAAGGTTTAAGGTTTTACTGTTCATAGACTCTATCAGAAAGGACGCAACAGTATAACTGTCTCTTCCCGATTTCAAGAATCTTATGACACACCTTTTTCTCAATGCTACAAGATATATAACGATTGGTCACTGACCGAACGTGTTCGCGAAATTTCCGTACCTACCTTCAAGCACCGTGTGCTAAATGCTTATATTTATGGAAGTGGGGTGAACCGAATCCACACCTTATCCGTAAATTCCAAAGCATATTCTAGGTAGACTTCTCGGTCTTACATTTCAATGTAAACCGTTATTTCGCTTCCAATATCTTTATTGAGTTAAGCAAGATATTGTAGCACATCTAAAACATATATAAGGCAATTTAACGGTTTCTCACTTAGTGAAAGCATTTCACTATGAGGCAAAGCCGAGCATCGATCCCAGGACTATGTGATGGCCCATTTCGAGTATAGAATACTCTATCTCTCGTTGAAAACAGAGAAACCTCAAAATATTTTGGATAAACTTACCGGAGTGTTTGAATAGTTATCAGACAAGAAGTCACTACTCGAAAGCTCCTACTAGCTCGTATCTTTCATCAGACCCCGAAGGTCGTCATGAACAAGCTATGTTACTTCTTTATAACCATTATCCTTTCCCGATTGAAAGGAAACTTAGTCATTGAACCTTTGAGACAATATAACCAGACTGGGAGAAAGGAATCACCCTGAGCCAGTCTTCAGGTCTTGTCTTTTAGGGACTATGCACTAACTATGGAATATGAAGAAGCGTTTATCTAAATATGGAAACCAATTGCTTTTAACAGTTCTTAAGATGTGTTTTACATATTTCAGCAGTTCTAAGTGGTTTTGACTTTATCAAACAAAAGTCCGAGTCTTGGATTCGTACTACAAATGGTACATTCACTTTCTATACGACAAACAAATTATCGAATAGAATGTAAATCCTTTCGTTCCAACAAATCTTAAACAGAAAATAATTTTTCCGCGATATCCAAGGATTGAATCCGAGATTCATTTCCTTATATCAACTCCCACTATTCTAGCTAAAATTAACTGCCCGTTGTTTACTCTTTTAATCGTTAAATGCACCGCTACCTTGTTCTTCCAAAGAACTTAGCTCGAGAAAATCGCCAAGGATGCATAGGTTGGTGATGCAAAATCACCGTCCTTATCCCATGATTTTCGCTTAATTAATTTTTCGGTTTAGCCTTAAAGTTTTCTCGCTTTAGATGACCAACACTTTTAGACATATTCTCCCATTCTTGACTTTCCGTGAATGGAAACAAGTCTTGAACCAAATGGTTCGTTTGAGTAGACACTACTCTTGAACCGTGGGGTGTCTATTTCGAGTGTTACTCGTCGGGACTTCTCGGATTTTCTAATATACCGTAAAAAACAAGAAATCATAACATTAAAGCTCCCACTAGTTTATCGGTTCCAAATACCGTCTAACGAGCAATGCTTTATGATTTTCCAATTTTTTTTCGATTAGAAAAATCTTATAGTTCCAATGTTTCCGAAAAAACAACAAATCATAGAACTCCCACTAGTTCATCGATTCCAAATATCGTCCAACTAGCGACAGTTCATGACTTTCCAATTTTTCAATTAGAACGGTTACGTGTGTAGTCAGTTACACTTTTCTAATGTTCTAGAAAAACAACAAATCATAAAGCTCCCACTAGTTCATCGATTCCAAATATCGTCCAACTAGTAACACTTCATGATTTTCCGATTTTTCAATTAGAAAATTACTCGTGTAATTACTACACACTCAAAATTCACTAGAAGAATTTCAAAGTCCGAAATCACCTTTGTTCAAACTAAGTTTGTCTTCCGTTTGACACGAATGACACTAGTGACATACCTATATGTCACTGGTTTTTTTAAAAAGGCTTAAGAGAAAATATCTCTTTCAAAAATTAATTGCATTATCGATTAACTAGTTCAACGTCCTAGTTACTTTCCACTTTTTAACGAAGTCAATACTAGTCAATTATAAATTTTAAGCAATTTAGTAAGGGATATAATGCTGTAAATAAAATGACATGTATTAATTCAAGTTTAACACTACTATATTTTATTTTAGGAATTGTAAACTAAAATTAAGTCTACTCTACCATTCCAAGGTTTTAACCTCGCATCTCAGTGCCGCCGTAGGGTAGGTCAAAGAGATGACGGTTAAATCGAGACAATCTCATCAATGAATAACTTGTGAGAATCGAACATCGCACGAGAATCGAACATCCCTTTATTCATTGACTACCTTCCTTTTTTAGCCTAGATATTTCCAAAAAATATCCTTTATGAGTGTGACCTACTATATCGGATCTCTTAGGTACGCCCCGAGTGTGCCGTCGTAGGATAGGTCAGTGACCCGACGAGTACCCAGAAATCCTATCCTTTCGGAGACCAAGCCATGAATGTTGATAGGGGTGAACACCATCCGTAGGGGGACGAAATCAAAGCGCCGCGAGGCGTCACCCTTCTCTCACTTACTTGTATCTATAAGTAGAGGCCGTGGGGTTGGCTGTCGCCTCCCCCGCTCCCACTCAATAATTTGGAAGTGGTGGTGGGTTAACTATAACCACGTCTTTTGATGTTAACATAAAAGCACATCAAATCAAGGATTCCGAATGGTGTCGGTAACGTAGGCAAGCCTACCCGTCCTATTCGTTGGAACATATGTGACGGCGGACGAAATCGGGTCAAGACAAATTTACGAGATAAGAAGGAATCACCCTCCGTTCTCCGGTGTAGCTTAGTCTTGCCGGACCCCCGTGCATACATCACACTAGGAGGGTTAAGTCGGTCGAGCCTAGCTCGCTTGACCACCCAACCTATAAGCGAACCGATTTTATCCAAGATTTATTGTTCTTTTACCATCATTCAATCTCGTAGACACTACGAATTGAAAACGTGATCTCGTTTGGGCTTTAAGGCGGTTCACCGAGAACACACACCGAAAGGCTTAACGATTTCATAACCCGTCCTCGGATCTTTAATTAGTTACTAAATTAATTAATTACCACGTATTAATTAAATTTCAACTAATTACGCGAGTTTGTATACATGCCTATTTTAATTACCAAAATTAAAATTCTACATGTATGCATGGAGTGGATTTATGATATGATGCATGTCATGGCAATTCCGATTTTATGTCTATTTTATGATCAAACACATAAAAAATAAATTGCGGAAAATTTAAACACCGAGATGGATTGTTGGTACCCCCGTATTCTAATCTATCCTAGGAAAAATAAATTACAATCTTGATGTCTTCGAGTCTCGATCTTCGAATCTTGAACTCGAACCGCCGGATCACGAACCACGAACACCCGAGAGGAGAAAGGCCTTTTTAATTAAATAAATCCAATTTATTATAATTAATCATATATATTTTTATTATTACATGCGGCTGCTAATAATTCTTTTCCAAAAATAAATTTTTTTTTTTTTTTTTTTTCAAACGGCAGTTTGGTAAACCAAAAAAAAAGAAATTAGGTTAAATAAATTTTTTGATGCAGCCGCAATATAAAAGAAACCCTAGCCGCAATATTTATTAAACAGGACTTATAGCGACGCTTTTCAGCGTCGCAGAAAATCCTGTAGCAGTTTTTAATAAAATTTTATCCGTTTCTCCTCGTTCATACCTTGGGTTTCGCCTTGATCTTCAATTTTTCAGCAAGATCTTCATCTTTTCCAGCCCGGATATTCAAAATTACAATAAAAGATGCTACTTTTACATATAAATTTCGAAAATTGACATAAAATAAATACAATTCCTATGCTCAATTGTTACTAAACAAAGGAGCTACAATAGATCTAACGAGTAAACAGTACCAACCCTAATCCACCTCTTCAACCAAGACATTCATAACATAAAAAAAATTAAAACAGATTTCGGCCCCTTTTAAAAAAAATTGGGAAAAAAAAATCTACATGTTTTACCACTCCTAGATCTAATATTTTATACGTATAAATATAGATCACCTTGGCGACTGATACCACTGTTAGTAATATCATCCGCAATGAAGCGATTTTAATGATCTAGATCTATAAAATACACGTAATAAAATAACTAGATCTACTCTACAAGGGGGGTTGTAGAACATACCTCTTGGATCTCAAAATCCAAGTTGAAGAACCGCAATGGAAGGAACGAAGGAAGGTGTGAAGAGCACCACGATCTTCCGTACGTGTGATCCAAGCAACTCCCGGTGGAAGGATATCCTCATCTCGAATCCTTCCGATATGCTACCCGGAAAAATCTCCAAGATTTTCCCTTAGTCTCCCCTTGGCCGAAATTATCACTTCTTCTCTCTAAGAGGAGAAGTCGAAATTTATTGTGTGTTGTAAGGCTTGGGAGAACTCTCTTTATATAGGAGAGTAAAACTTAGCCTCCAAGGATTAAATAATTAAGAGATAATTATTACATTAATCCTTTTCCAAATAAAAGATAAATATAATATTTATCCCAAACAAATTAGGATAAATAAATATATTATCCATATTCCATGATTTATCATTTAACAAATAAAAGATAAATCACACATTAAATAATTATCCAAGAAAACTAATTCCTTGAATTAATTAAATAACCATGCATGCGCACCTTTTTTCTAATCAAGTCATGCGCATCTTTCCATTAGTTTTGACCAATTGGGTCAAAAAGTCAACACACCAATTCGGGCCGAGTCCACGAAAAATGTTTTTCCGTGTATTTAATTATTTAGTCCAACTAAACAATTAATTCACATATCGTTTTAATAAAGTCCAACAAGAACTAAATTAATATTATTAGGATTCGACGTCCGAGAATAGCTATGCTATATTAGGAGGCACGTCGGGGACCATGGACTAATAATCGCCGGCTCCGATAAATCAAATAAATAATTATAGAATAATTACATTCGATAAATCAATCACAGAATATGCCACCATAATCACGTGATCGCACTCCTCCGATTATAAGATTATATTTATCTCCTCACGAGAATAATAATAACGTCCATTGATATAATCATTACATATGGATTAATCCTCCATAGATCGTTCATTCTAAATCGGGAAGTTACCGTTAACCCTTTCCAGAACCTCTTATCCTTATTTACCATTAACCCCCTAGTGATCAATTAATTCATACAACTCACCGGTAGCTAATCGTTGTAATATGAACTCCATGGATCGATCAGCTCTAAGATTAACAAACAAGGGAATCGTCTATCTACTTCCATAAATGGAAGGAATGGATTCCGTATCCGTGATAACACGTACTACTCACTCAATCCAAGACAATGCCAAGACGGGGTAATTCGGACCACGTACTCGGTGTAATCTTTAACCGTCAAGTCAAACTTCATACCGATTCAAGCGCTTGACTCGTGATCACCTCGTGGATTAAGACATATCCATAAATATGATCATCCATTGATTCGATAAGACTTCTCGATTACGGAATTATATCGTGAACTCTAATCAAATCGGTCCACCCCTATATGATATATCTATCATATATAAATGCCCCACTAGGTTCTCTTAACCGAAAGTCCGGATAAGACAATCACACCTATCGTGTTATGGGCGCATTAATAGCACGTTAAAGGAGAGACCCGATACTCTCGATTAACTTCACTACGGGCTAATTGTATTTTAAGTACATCTTCACTAACTCAATCCTCCCGTGTATATCCCATACACTGAGTTAAGTGATTACATAAACGATATACTTAGGGTTTTCTGTAGTGTAAATACTATTGTCACATCGGTGATTATGAGAATAATAAATATGAATAATAATATCATTTCATTTATTAAATAAAACAATTACAAAATTGTCTTTCGGGCATCACACCTAACAGATACTTGAGGATTTTAAGGTTGAGGTTCCTACTTATTATAATACTGGAAAGTATGCTAATGGCAAGATTTATTGGACTGCTTTTGGTAGGAGAATCGGAATATTTGGTGGTCGACTTTCTGTGTTTTGTATATGCTAATGGCAAGATTTATTGGACTGCTTTTGGTAGGAGAATCGGAATATTTGGTGGTCGACTTTCTGTGTTTTGTGAATACAAAACAACAAAAGCGGTTTTGTGGGTGATGATGGATAAGGATGGGGCCGAAGAATCTTGGTCTAAAACGCTTTCCGTTCCTTATGATGATGTTGTTCATCGTACTAGGAACATAGAACAAGTTCTTTGCATTTTAGGAAACGGCGACATTGTTTTGGAAGGCGATTCATGTTTGATTATGTTGAAAGTTTGGTTTCACCTACGAATGGATCGTGATTGTGTCATGATGCTATGTAGCTTAAATGTTAGTCAATGTTATGATCATGTGCCCTCTTTGTAAGAACCAAATCTTTGATGTAACTTGTGTTTAGTGTAATGAAGCTTTTGCCTGCATCTTGACAAGTCTGCTGTTGTGTCGGAGACCATAATATATTGTCGTTTTTCTTACTCTGGCCTGAAATGATGTCGTTTTTTTGGGTATCTACGCAATGTGCACAGGACACATGAGAGGATCTAAGAAAAAAGGTTTCTAACTTGCACATTACACTCAGTTGAGAAATAAACAAAGGAGGAAAAGGGAGCAATGTGCAAAAAATTAATATATGATGGTATACTATAAAGAAACATTGGAAAAAAAGACATCATAGAACATCCACCATATCATTTCATCCACAAGATTTGTCAATGTCTGCAGGCAACATCTAACTTACTACATTAAAGATTAGAGATTCCATTGATCTTACAAAAGAAAGGCAGATGCTTAGAACATTGTCTTACAATCATTTCGGAACCGAAACAAACTACATTCACAAGGCAGATTCCATTCTTAAAATCCTTTGTAAAATACCATGTAGCCACATTACAGCTACATGGTATTACAAAGGAACCATGCTTTCAACATACACAAAAACGTCACGGATCGAACTGAAACCATCCAGCGGAAATATTCTTTTTATGTCCTTTGAACGCCAAACATGCAAACCTAAATTATTTACAAAAACAATTTCGCCGTTTCTTGAAATGCAAAGAACTAAGTATACACAACAGGGCATTCCTTTTGCAGGACGAACATCTCCATAAGATAGAGAAATCACTTTAGACCAAGATTCTTCAACTCCAAACTTATCCATTATCCACAAATCTGCTTTCTTTGAGTAATTATCACAAAGCAGAGAAGGACGCCCATTCAACACTCCCATTCTCCTACTACAATAACCATATTCATAACATGGCCCTCTCACTTCTTCATACTTCTCACTCGCCATATCTAAGCAAACAATCTTCTTGTTCGGACTCGAAGTATAAATTTGATTGGAAATCCAAAATATCTTGCCAATAGCATACTGTCCAGTAGCATAATTAAGAATCGCACCCTTTACATCTTCAATTCTCCTCCATGAATCTGCCCGGAGACTATATACCCTGAGTTCAGTGTCATAAAAAACTCCACGAGGAACACGCAACACTTCCACGACTTTGTAATCATCATTTAACTCATCATACCCAAATCCATAGGCAACAAAGGAACAACCATTTTGAATGGAATTTGAACTAGGCAAAAGCTTAGATTTTCTCAAAACTGGATTCCACACATACAAAACCCTTTCACCCCTTTCACCCATAGATAAACAAACCAACCCATTAACAATACCAACAATTCGAAGAGACACGTCGGGCTGCTGAGACGGGTATTCAATATCGGAAATATGGGCAGAAGGCTCATGCAAAACAGAATAAAGAGAACATTGTTTCATACCAGAATTAGGAGACTGATTAGTGAATACGAGCTGCTGAGTAGTGAATAAGAGCTGCTGATTATTGGAATGCTTGTCCTCCCTTGAAGATTTGGAGAAATGGGACCTGGCAAATTGTGGGCTTGATATCGTACACAGCCATTGTTTTGATACGCACTTAAACCTAATGAGGGGTTTCACCGGAAGATGCAGAAGGATTTCTGTAATCAGATCTTGAGGAAGTCGACCAACATTGGCAGATTTTGGAGAATTTTCCGCCATTTTCTTTTTGGAAGCCTTGGTTGGACGAGATTCGTTGTAGATGTTATGCGCAGTAAATATAACTTAGATAATAAGCCCTACATGCGTTGGTTTCCTATTTTACCTTTTGTTAAAATTTACCTATTAATATGGCGCTTTGACGATCCAAAAATCGTCAAGGTAATCCTCTAAGCTCGTTTCTTTGATTATAATCTATGGAAGCTTCAAGAACCCAGAAAAAACGATGATGGAGTGGGGATTTGATTTGTTTTTAGACTGCACTTGATGATGATTAAGGCTCGCCACGTATCCAATGGTTCAATTAAATTAAGTCTTCGTAGTTCCTTAGGGACAGTTTATATAGAGGGGCTTATGCCCTTTTGTTTGATGTGGCGTGTCAGTGATTGACATTGACTAACGTATTCCCTAAGGAAAAAGATTATGATCGAGTGATCTCCTTGATTATAAGAGATAATTATGGTATTCAAACATTAGCATTAAGTGATAAAGATTCGAGTCTTTATTGCTCAGGATTCTATAATAGCTATCTGGTTATTATGCACGTGAAGAATAAGGCTGGAGACAAGCTCCGTCTAAAATGTACTGGGGTGGCGGAGCCGGGCCACAGAGGTCAGGGGTGACGACCGATCTCCTACTGTTACGGAATTGTGCAAGTCTAAGGACCTAAACCGATCGAGGCGATCGACATTGATCGCACTATCGATCGTCAGAAGTTCGGTACACGATTCTTCTCCGACCTGTTAAAGACTACCCGGTCCGACGGCGGTCGGACATATGAGGAATCGTGGTGACAAACCGCGGAGCCGAGCCCCCCTGGTCTCGTCCCCAGGAATCGAGCGTGGTTTTCCTCCCCGAGCCGAATGTTGAGCCCCCAAAGAGGTGCCACGTGGGTAAGCCCATTTTCTGGCAGCATCACGCTTCTATCGACGCCACGAAACTGTTCACTAGACCACGATTACTCTTGGCGTCCTATAAATCTCTCTTTGCATCACATTGAATATTTTTATTATTTTGAACAACACAACGTCTGTGGAACTGACGTCCGTTTGTGATACGAACGTCACTGGAACTAACGTTGATTTCAATACCAACGTTGATTTTATATTTATAAATATGTCATTATTGAAAACGTCAGACTCACTGAAACGTCAGTGGCCCTGACACACGTATCGTGGTGCCAAAAAGTGATTTGGTAATGTGACGAAGTAAATGAAAAATAATAAAAAAAAATGTGTCAATAGTAAAATGGTTGTGCCAATAGAACTCGCCTAATATGCTTTGTTAGACTTTTCAAAATTCAAAGAGAATACTACCTTCGTTCCAAAATATAAGTCAGTTTAGGTTTTTTCATACCGATTAGGAAAATTTATTAAATTGATTATGTGTCAGTAATTTTGATAAAGATTTCTAAAATTACATTTGACTGTTATTAACGCAAATGAGTGAAAAAATGAGCAAGTATATAATAAATCAGAGAAAAGAGTATAAGCTATGGCTCACTTTTCCACTTTGTGAAACATGCCTGAACGCTTTTAGATTTTCTCAAAAGTGGATTCCACGCATACGAACCCCTTTCACGATAGATACACGTCGGGCACAATTGCAAATCATAATCACAAAGACCGATTTCAAACACGTTATTCATTCTCATTTAACTCTCTCACATTAATATATGTTTTGTGCACTTGTGAGGCACTGAAGAAAATTAAAGAAGTGACCGAAGACATGAAGGGTATGTATATCCTCTTATAGTAGATTACATCGCTTTAATATATAAAAAAAAAAATCTGAAATTTCTATGGGGGCACGTCCCTCCTCCAGAACAGTGGGTATTTCATCAAGAACCGTGAGAATGCCAGAAAGCCGTCATTTAAAATTCATACAAGCCTTGGCGGTGCCACATGGAGTGGGGGGCACGTGCCCGGCCCCACTGAATTTTCGGAATTTTTTATTTTATTATTCTGTTAGAACAATGTAGTTTAATAAGTTTTAAGAAAATATGCATACCATTCATGCCTACGATGACCTATTTATTAATTTCAAGGAGAAATGTTTAAAATGACAAAATTTATATATTAATTAACATTTATTCCAGTGGATTGAATATAATATCAAAAATGATAAATTGTAATTCCACTGGACGATTAAACTCTTCTTATGTTTTTTTGTTTTTGCTTTTCTTTTAGTGAATTTATTTGATATTTAAAAGTTTTAGTAGGTTTGTTTGATAATGGAATTGAAGTCTTTAAATGTGGCAAGAGTAGTTTCGCCATTTCAGGTGTCTTTTGTCTTTTTTTCACCATTTTTCAATCCACTTTTCTTTTTTGACAATTTCTTATCCACCTTTGTCTTTTATAACCATTACCCCTTAATTTTAGGGGAAATGAGGGAGAAGGACAAAAATATTTCATCAATTGAGTAGAAGGACAGTCTTTTGAAACTTTTACATAAAGGACAAAACTATTTATTCACTGTCGAAATTCACTGTTTAAATTCGCTGCCGAAATTCACTAATTTCAAAATTCATTGTCGAAATTCACTGATTTTCGGAATTCACTGTCGAGATTCACTGATTTTCGGGATTCACCGGGGAGATTCACTGATTTTTGGGATTCACCGTTTTTGTCCTTCTCGCTATAAAAATTATGCGGTTTGTCCTTCTCCCTATAAAAAAATATGTAGTTGTCCCGTTATTTAAAAATATTCCGTTATTGTGTCCTTATCCCTAATTTTCCATTAATTTTATCCGGTGCATGCCCTACTTGTTCCGGTTTCTAAAGTTCACTTCCTTGTCCAAGAGCTGGTGAGAATAAAGGATTACCCGCTACTTTCAAGTCGATATGTTTATTAAACGAGATGCATCAATGTATATAAATATAGAACTTTTTCCCGTGTTGACCTAGATTTTTCGAACTATAGGCCCAACAAAGTTGTCGGTTGGTTGAGATTGTTTCCGGATATTTTGAAGTTGAAAAGTCCGGTAAGTGCAATCATATTATCTGCCACAAACATCTCAATATGCAGGCATAAAGTTTCATTTTACAATGACAACTTACATAAAAGATTAAAGATTCCATTCTTACAAAAAGAGGGCAGGCAGATGCTTACAACATTGTCTTAAAAATAAAATTTCGAAATTGAGAAACTAACCACAAACATTAGGAGAAACCAAACTTTCAGCATACACAAAAACTTCATTCAACGATTTGAGACCGCCCGGTTGAATTTTCCTAATTTCTTTGTCTAGAGATTCCATTCTTACAAAAGAAAGGCAGATGCTTAGAACATTGTCTTAAAACCATTTTGGAACCGAAACTAACCACATTCACAACGGCTCGTGGCATTGCAAAGGAACCATGCTTTCAACATACACAAAAACGTCACTGATATATTTGAAGCCACCCAGCTGAATACTCTGAAATTTTTCGTCCTTAGAACGCCAAACATGCAAACCTGAATCATTTACGAAAACAATTTCGCCATTTCTTGAAATGCAAAGAACTGACTTTTTTGGAAGAAAGGCCATTCCTCTTGCAGGAAGAACATCTCTATAAGGAAGAGAAATCACTTTAGACCAAGATTCTTCAACTCCAAACTTATCCATTATCCACAAATCTGCTTTCATTGAGTAATTATCACAAAGCAGAGAAGGACGCCCATTCAATACTCCCATTCCCCAATTACAAACACCACATTCATAATATGGCCCTCTCACTTCTTCATATTTCTCACTCACCATATCTAAGCAAACAATCTTCTTGTTCTGACTCGAAGTATAAATTTGATTGGAAATCCAAAAGATCTTGCCAATAGCATACTTTCCGGTAGCATAATTAAGAATCCCACCCTTTAAATCTTCAATTCTCCTCCATGAATCTCCCCGGAGACTATATACCTTAAGTTCAGTCTCATAAACACCTCCGCGACAAACACACAACACTTCCACGACTTTGTAATCATCATTTAACTCATCATACCCGAATCCATAGGCAACAAAGGAACAACCTTTCAAAATGGAATTTGAACTAGGCAAAAGCTTAGATTTTCTCAAAACTGGATTCCACACATACAAACTCCTTTCACCCCTTTCACCCATAGATAAACAAACCAACCCATTAACAATACCAACAATCTGAAGAGACACGTCAGGCTGCTGAGACGGGTATTCAATATCGGAAATATGGGCAGAAGGCTCATGCAAAACAGAATAAAGAGAACATTGTTTCATACCAGAATTAGAAGACTGAGTAGTGAATAAGAGCTGCTGATTATTGGAATGCTTGCCTTCCCTTGAAGATTTGGAGAAATGGGACCTGGCAAATTGTGGGCTTGATATCATAGACAGCCATTGTTTTGATACGCACTTAAATCTCATGAGGCGTTTCACCGGAAGATGCAGAAGGATTTCTGTAATCAGATCTTGAGGAAGTCGGCCAACATTTGCAGATTTTGGAGAATTTTCCGCCATTTTCTTTTTGGAAGCCTTGGAAGAGATTCGTTGTAGTGATTATGCGCAGTAAATATAACTTATTAGATAATAAGCCCTACATGTGTTAGCTTCCTATTTTACCCTTTGTTAAAATCTATCTATTAATATGTTGGCGGCTTCTATCGGCACCACGAAACTGCTCACAGCAACACGATTACTCTTAGCATCATATAAATCTTTTTTGGCACCACATTTAATATTTTTATTATTTTGATCAACACAACGCCTGTGGAACTGACGTCCGTTTGCGGTACGAGCGTCACTGGAACTAACGTTGGTTTCAATACCAACATTAGTAACAGTGATTTTACAGTGACAGTGATTTTACAGTTATAAAAATGTCATTATTGAAAACGTCAGACATACTGACGTTGTTAGCAAACTGAAACATCTGTGGCTCTTACGCACGTATCATGGTGCCAAAAAGTGATTTGGTGATGAAGTAAATGAAAATTAATATAAAAAAAAGTGTCAATAGTAAAATGGTGGTGCCAATAGAACTCGCCTAATATGTTTTGTTAGACTTTTCATAAAAAAAAAAAGAATACTACCTCCGTTTTAAAATATAAGTCTGTTTAGTTTTTTTCATACCGATTAAGAAAAATTATTAAATTGATTATGTGTCAGTAATTTTGATAAAAATTTCTAAAATGATCTTTGACTGTTATTAACATAAAAAATGAAAAATGAATAAGTATATAATAAATTAGAGGAAAGAGTATAAGCTATGGCTCACTTTTCCACTTTGTGAAACATGCCTGAAAGCTTTTAGATTTTCTCAAAAATGGATTCCACACATACAAACCCCTTTCACCGATAGATACACGTCGGGCAGAGGGCTCATACAAAACAAAATAAAGAAATACGGCTTCTATCGGCATTACGGTTTTGTTTGTGGTCCTGTGAATATTTCCGACACCCTATAAATTGCTTTTGACACCACAATATTATTTGTATTATTTTTTTTTGCTTCAACACCACAAAAAAAAATACCCATTATACCATAAATTTTAAAAAAATACAATTTAGTCCTTTGATTATTTAAATTAAACATTATAATCCAAATCAACATTCATCTTCATCTTCACCTCCATTTTCATCTTCATCTTCTCCAACCTTGTTCATCATCAAAATTCATCTTCATCTTCTTCAACCTTTTTCATCATCAAAATTCATCTTCATCTTCTCCAACCTTTTCACCCAAATATCATTTTCAAACAATATGGAAGTGATCACACTGAAAATGGTACTATAAATCATATCCCTAGTTGCCCCGAATCACGAAATACGTATCGATTGCCTAATACCGGTTCCTCGGTTAGTAATTCTGCATCTTTACATTTTATCCCGATATTTGGTGCTGTTTCATCTCATTTTATGTGATTTTCAGGAATACCATAATATGGGCTAAATAGAGAGGGATCCGGATTAGAGAAAGAAACATTGGGCCGAAGTCAGAAGAAGTCAAATTGAAGTCTGCGGAAACCCTAGCCGCCGCCGCGGAAACTTGGAGGACATGAAAAGAAGAGAGCCGTGATCTGCATTAAGTCGGTTAGGTTAAATCCACTAGGTCGGTTTACTGCTCTATATAAGGCTGTGCAAGTTTATTGTCACAAAATAATACGGTAATACCATACGATCATATACAATTCATATACACTTTTCTATGAGATAAAGAAGTTTGTTATTTTCTTGAGTTTGTTGCTTGGTTATCTCCTCCAATCCATCAACTAGCTTGAGTTGATCAAGCTAGTCGCCATTGATAAAGGCATGAAACTTTGAACGTTCCTTCGTATTTTAATCATGGTAGATTTAGTTAGATTAACGTGTTGTAATTGATCTGCATGTCTAAACGAATCGTAATGAACTAGAGTAATCAGAACAAAATGATGTAGATTTCAGAATTAGATCTGGTCAATCTGCTTATTGTAGTCGTAAATTAACAAGAAGGACTTGCAAGGTGAAGTGTTAGTTTGGACATAGTTTGATCAATCCCTAGGAACGTGCTAGTCAACCCATGATAGCTGCTTAGGGAGGTACTTGGTTTGCACCGGCAATCTCTAATACTTATTGCGTGTGAGTTAATTCAACCAACGAAGGAGGTTAACTGCATATAGACGTCTACTGCCCTTTCAATGAAAATAGATAAGATATGGAGAATGCACCCGTAGATAAAACTGAATTAGAAAACGTTCTGGTTAATCTATGTAATTACGAGGAAAAGTAGACATAAAGATTAATGACACCAAAAAAAGGAGATTGGAGAGGAGAGATATACCAATTACCCTTTTATGTATTTATGTTGGTCAAGGGACCATTATTGTCTTCTTGTCTAGATTTAATGGTTATTATCTATGTTGCATTGTCTCTGTGAGATCGACCTGGACTCGCATCTACTATACTACGATTGGCCTAGTACTCTTGCTAGTATTTCGTGCGTATTAGTGGCTTACACGCGGATCAGGAAGCAAAGTGGAATAAATATTCGTACTCCATGGCTTGAAACACCATTAAATAGGAGAAAATAAAGTTTTTTTTTTTTTTTTTTACTTTTCCGGTCGGCGACGTTTATAGCTGATGTATGATAAAAATATAACCATATTATATGACTTTTTATATCGTATTTACGATAATATCGTATAAATTCTATAAAAATATATCTAAAAACACATAAAAATCGAAATCGTTATAAATAGATATTATCGTTATTATTTTAGTAAAACTTATAGTTTTTATGATCAAAATTACTGTGGCTCGTGTTTTTGACTGTTTCGGGGTACGTGTGATAGAAAACTCGAAGGATTAAAACCGAAACAAGAAGAAACGGAAGAAAGATATTTTTCAAGATCCGGCCCGAACCGAAAAAACCCGGCCCGAGCCGGAATCTCTCTCGCACCAAAGACATGGGGACCGTCGGGAGAGAATCTCCACCGTAGCACCGGCGGCGCGCGCGGTACTACACCGGCCCGCGCCGGCCTTGTGATGCACTCTATAAATACTCCTCATTTGCAGCTTGATGGAGTTGTACCAATATATATATATATATCACTTATATATATATATATATATATATATATATATATATATATATATATATATATATATATATATATATATATATATATATATATATATATATATATATATATATATATATATATATATATATATCTTAATCTAGTTTGTAGTTCTGTAAATACCGTAAACGACACTCTGTCGAAATAATACTGTAGTATAAGTATCGTTTTAGTACTTAGAGGGTTTATCAAGGCTCGTTGTTGCTAAAGGAGTTGTTATTTCCGGAGAATACGGCTCTGACACTACAATTGTAATCTGGTAACTTTTTAATGCATTTATGTTTGTTTGTTGTTATTAGTATCTATCTATTAGTTATAATGATATTAGGCTAACTTTATATCTAGCCAAGATATGAAATTGAATTAGTTTATCTTTTTAGGGAAATAGATGATGACTATGTTAAAATTGAATTAAAATCGATTATAATGAATCTTTTTCTATCTTGCAACGTATTGATAATATTCGGATTGACGTAATTAATCAAGATGAATCGCAATATATAACCTAATGATGAACTGACCAGAGAAGTTAGGATATGTGATAAAGGATAGAAAAACCGGAGGGTAAAATTGGCCGAGTGAAAACGTGACAACGGAATCCGATTTCCTACCCGGGGGCAGATTTGTCCTGGAAAGATGAATCTTATTGAAATTTGTACTCGAGATCTTAATAATGTTAAAATCACGCTTTAATTGAAACTACACCGTTTGTGTTAAATCGATCCGCTTGACAACCGGAGCCTCTTGAATAACATCGGCCGTCCGACAAACGGAATAACCTCTTTTATCCGGGGTAGATTTGTACTCGGTACTGTTCGTACTAACCGAGATTAACATGGGGCAGTTGTGGAGATTAAACTGATGACAATTTGACATATGACAATTTCATACGCTCGTGTGAGAAGGAGTTGTCTAGCTTAGGAATACACCGATTCACATATAATTGATTCACCTTAAAATAAGGAAAGTTCGAGCACATCTATTTCTACTAAAAAGAGATACTGATTCAGTGACATATTTTTGGCTAGTCTTTAATAATATTACTAGTATTTATATCTTATATATTGTATTGGTACCTATATATATTTATGTCTATATATATATTTGTATTTCTATATGCTTATATATATATATTTTTGTATCTATATATATCTGTTTTAGTTTTATGCATTTATTTACTGTTTTAAGGTTACTAAATAGAGAAAAAGAAAAATTGCGACTTAGATTGAGTTAATAATAGCTTCTTGGTGTTTAGCCACACTCTGAATTACCTTACGTTTCCCTGAGGATTCGACACCTGACTCACCATACTAGCACTACAGTTTGACCCGATACACTGTCGGTTAAGGACTGGAATAGCACTAGAAAAGGCCACGTCAGCTTTCTGGCGCCGTTGCCGGGGAAACGATGCTAATTCATTGTGTTCGAATGGTTTCTACTTGTATTAGCTCAAAATTCTCGAGAATAAGTCAACACTCTTCTTATCACATTTCTTTTTATTTTTCGTTGGTACTTAACTTGTAGGTAAGTTACCAATCTTTTTACTTCTGTTTTTATCAAGTTATTTTCTGTTTTCGATAGTTGATGACCAGAAGCGGTAAGGCCCCACTCACTCCTTATAAGCCTGACATAAATACTTACGAAAGGCAGTTAAGAGTAGAGAGTAAACGTGGTCATACTAGTCAGGGAAATCCTGACGAATCATCATCAAATCGAGAAACGAGAATGGCCGAAATCAGTGATGAAACACCTAAACAATGTATTGTACATGCCCAAGGACATGGACAAAACCTTAATCAGAATCCACCAATACCAAATAATCAAAATCCTAATGATAGAAATAATCAAAATCGGAACCAGAATAATCATAATAATCCTAACCTACCAAACCCGAGACCTATCTGTGATCAGACCGTAAGAAGAAACCAGACTAATAATCCAATTCGTTTACCAAATGAAGGAGCGAATAATTTCGAAATAAAATCTCATCTTTTTGGTTTAATTGACATAAGAGCCCAATTTCTAGGAGAAGATGATGAGGATCCACATCATCATCTCTATCTTTTCGAAGAATTGTGTAATACGACCAAAAGTCAAGGTGCTCATCGTGAATTAACAAGGATGTCTATGTTTCCTTTTTCTTTAAAAGGAAGAGCACGAGATTGGTTTATGTCACTCCCACATCATTCATTGACAAGTTGGGAGGAGATTCAAACCGAGTTCTTAAAGCAATATTTTACTCCTGGTAGAAATTTGGAATTAAAGGTCGAAGTTGCTAACTTTAGACAAGGATCTGAAGAAACGCTTGGGAATGCTTGGGAGAGATTTAAGAAACTATTAAGAGCTTGTCCCGATCATGGTTATTCCTTAGATATGCAAATCCAACTTTTCTGTCGTAAACTGAGGAAAGACTCACGTGCAGACGTTGATCATGCATGTGGTGGTTCTTTAATGATGAGTGAAGCCCAATTAGTTTACGATGCCATAGAAAAGATTTCCAAAAATAACAGAATGTGGGAAACCGGTTCTAGCACAAGAAAAGTAGCATTTGCAGGAGAATGTAAATCGAATACGGAAGTTCTAGCACACTTGGAGAATTTAAGTAGGAAATTTGATGGCTTACAAACCAGTAAGAATGCTAACTTGGAAAATAATTTAACAAATGACTACTCAAATCATGATAATGTGTCATTAGGGAAAGAAGAACCAGAAGGATATTCAAGGGAGGAGGTGAGTTTTTTACAACAGCATAAGAATTTGAACAACGCGTATTCAAACTCGTTTAGTGCTATTAGAAGAGATCACCCTACTTATCGTTGGTCTGAAAACCCTAGTAAGCAAGGACAACCACCGTATTTAGTTCAATATAAGAATTCATATAGTAATCAAGTTTATCAAGGAGATACCGCAAATCAAAACCTACAATCATTACCTAGATCGTATCCACAACATACTACTCAAAGTATACCAGTCACTCAAAGTTCAACTCAACCTGAAGGAGTTGATAAATGGGAGAAATTATTGGAAAATATGATGGGTGTAGTTTCTACTCAAGCTAAAAATGTAGAAACTATGATAACTTCTATAGGGACAGTCACTAAGGATATGAGTATGTTGAAAACATCCATGAGTGGACATGATACCAGAATGAGAACTATAGAAGCTTCAATAAGGAATATGGAAGATCATTTGAGTAGAGAAGGAGAACGTAAAAACGGTAGACCTCCGGGAGGATTACCAAGTAATACCGAAAGAAACCCGAGAGAAGTAAATGCTGTTATTACGAGAAGTAGAAAACTTTGTGGAAATACTGGAACAGAAAACTCAGGAGATAATGAAGTAGAGAATGATTTAAATGGAAAAATTGAGACGAATATGGAAACCTCAGTTGAACTTGAATTTACTGATGAAGAAGAAGAAATTATTGAAGATTTCTTAAAACAAAATAGTAAAGTTGAACTCCGAAAGTAAGAATAAGGAATGGGTTAAAACTCCTAGGATTCTAAAAAATCCAATGGACAGTGACCTGAGAACCTTATTTAAGGAACATGTTAGAGAAAACAATACTGAAGAAAAGAAGGAAGATTTGCCAATAACCGAAAAAGGAAAAATCGATACAGAAGATGTTTCAAAGAAAAGATCGTATGAGAATGAAACATGGCGAACAAGTACTGATCAAAGATTTAACGAAAAAGGAAAAGAGGGTATAACTTCAGAACCAAAGGTTATAGATTTGGAATCTTTACCTTACCCACCTAAGGATCAAATTAGAAAGATAAAATATGATAAGAAGTATGCTCGTTTCCTTGATACTTTTCGTCATATTCATGTCAATATCCCTGTTATCGAAGCCCTAATCAACATGCCTACCTATGGAAAGTTTCTTAAAGATATCCTATCAAACAAAAAACGGTTAGAAGAATATGAGAATATATGCCTTAATGAAGAATGCTCTACAAGTACTCCAACATAAGTTTGCCTCCTAAACTTAAAGATCCTGGTAGTTTTACAATCCCATGTGAGATTGGAGGATTTCTGTTTAAGAAGGTACTATGTGATCTAGGAGCAAGTATAAATCTCATGTCTTATGAGGATTATAAGAAACTAGGCATAGGAGAGCTTACAAATACTGAAATGACCCTTCAGATGGCAGATAGATCGATTAAACATCCTAAGGGAGTCATTGAGGACGTGTTGGTTAAAGTAGACAAATTTTACTTTCCATTAGATTTTGTAATAATGGAAATGGAAGAAGGATATTCAGCGCCAATTATTCTAGGTCGTCCATTTCTAGCAACGGGAAGAACATTAATCGATGTTCAGAAGGGAGAACTGATACTAAGAGTTAATGAAGATGAAGTTTCCTTCAATATCTTCAAAGCTATGAATCATCCATACAATTCACCAGAATCGTGTTCTTTTATAGATGAGATATCTACACTCTGTGGTGATCAATTGCAAGATTATGAAGATAAGCTAGAGGAATGTTTAGCATTATCTATCTATAAAGAAGATGAAAATGATACTGAAATGAAAGAAGTGATCCTTTATCTTGATAAGGGGCTGTTTTCTAAACATCCGTGGCATAAGTATTTGGAATTAGAACTAGAAGGGCCAGTTCTAAAACCTTCAGTAGAAGATCCACCAAGGAATCTGGAGTTGAAACCACTTCCTACAAATCTTAAGTATGCTTTTCTTGAAACTGATAATCTACTACCGATTATTATTTCATCAACCTTAACTAATGAACAAGAAGATCAATTACTTAGAATGTTAAGAAATCATAAGAAAGCTTTTGGATGGACAGTGGCAGATATTCAAGGAATTAGCCCTGAGATATGCGTTCATAAGATCATCCTAAATGAAGGAGCTAAACCTTGTATTCAGCCACAACGCCGCCTCAACCCAAATTTACAAACCATTGTTAAGAAAGAGGTTATTAAGCTATTAGAAATGGGGATAATCTTTCCCATATCATATAGTGAATGGGTGAGTCCAACTCAAGTAGTACCAAAGAAAGGAGGTTTCACGGTAAAAGAAAATGATAAAAATGAATGGATTCCGACAAGGGAAATTACAGGATATCGAATGTGTATTGATTTTAGAAAACTGAATGAACATACTAAGAAAGATCATCATCCACTTCCATTCATCGTACAGATGTTGGAACGATTAAGTGACATAAATATTACTGTTTCTTAGATGGCTATTCAGGATATTTACAGATATTCATTGCAGCAGGAGATAGAGAAAAAACTACTTTCACCTGTCCGTATGGAACTTTTGCTTATAAAAGAATGTCATTTGGTTTATGTAATGCACCAGCTACATTTCAGCGATGTATGATGGCAATATTTTCTGACATGGTCGAGAAATTCTTAGAAATCTTTATGGATGACTTTAGTGTTTACGGAGATTCTTTCGATGAATGTTTATCACACTTAGAACGAGTGTTACAACGCTCGTGAAGATACCAATTTAGTATTAAACTCGGGAAAAATGTCACTTAATGGTATCGAAGGAATTGTTTTAGGTCATAGAATCTCTCGAAGTAGGTATCGAAGTAGATAAAGCTAAAGTCGAAGTAATTGAAAAGTTACCTCCACCGACCAATTTAAGAACTTTGAGAGGATTTCTCGGACATGCTGGATTTTATAGGAGATTTATTGCAGATTTCTCAAAAATAGCCAAGCCTCTAAGTCATTTGCTTGAAAAAGAGGTACCATTTAACTTTGATGATAAATGTATGGAAGCATTTCAGACCCTAAAAGCGAAGTTGACTACGCACCAGTCCTGGTAGCACCAGATTTGGATTTACCATTTGAGATTATGTGTGATGCAAGTGATTTAGCCGTAGTAGAGCCGTCTTAGGTCAACGATATAACAAAGTACTCAAGGCGATCTACTATGCATCTCACACTCTAAACGCAGCTCAACTCAATTATGCAACTACGAAAAAGAACCGTTGGTCGTAATCTTTGCCTTAGAAAAGTTTAGATCGTATATTGTTGGATCTAAGGTTATTATTTATACGACCATTCAAATTGAAGTATCTCGTTAAGTAAGAAAGATGCTAAACCACGTCTTCTTAGATGGATTTTGTTACTTCAAGAATTTGATATAGAAATCAAGGATAAAAAAGGAAGTGAAAATGTAGTAGCGTAGATCATCTAAGTAGAATGGAAAATGATGAAGGAAGAGGAAATGAAATACGAGATTCATTTCCGATGAACAACTTTTTAGGATGGATACTCCCTTAACCATGCAATTATTAAAAGATAAAATACCATTAAAAGAAAATTCACCATGGTTTGGGAATATCGTTAACTATCTTACCCGTAATTACGTCCCGTCTCATTGGACTTGGCGACGAGAAAAAAGAAATTCTTTTACGACTTAAAGTTTTACTATTGGGAGAAACCGATCTTTTCCGAAGATGCTCGGATGGAATAATCGAAAAATGTATTCCCGATAGTGAGATTTTAAGTGTTTTATCGTTTTGTCATGATCGTGAGGCGGAGGTCATCATGGAGGATGGAAAACTCGCTTTTAAAGTTTTACAATGTGGTTTTTATTGGCCTACACTATATAAAGATGCGTATAAATATGTAAAATCTTGTAAATCATGTCAAAAATGGGGAAATATATCGAAAAAACATGAAATGCCTATGCAACCGATTTTAGAATGTGAATTATTTGATGTATGGGGTATAGATTTCATGGGACCTTTCCCTATATCATTTGGAAAAAGATTTATTCTTGTAATGGTTGATTATGTCTCGAAATGGGTAGAAGCTGAAGCTCTTCCCACTAACGATACCAAGGTTGTGCTAAGGTTCCTTAAAAAGAATATATTTACAAGATATGGCACTCCGAGGGCTATCATTAGTGATAGAGGTTCACATTTTTGCAACCGACCATTTACTAGGATAATTGAGAAATATGGTGTAACTCATAAACTAGGAACACCTTATCATCCGCAAACTAGTGGACAAGTAGAGGTGTCTAATAGAGAAATTAAAAGAATCGTGGAGAAAACAATGGACTCAAATCGTAGAAACTGGCGTAAAGACGAGATGATGCATTATGGGCATATAGAACGTACCTTTAAAACACCAATTGGTTGTTCTCCTTATAAATTAGTTTTTGGTAAATCTTGTCATCTCCCCGTTGAATTAGAACACCGAGCTTTATGGGCTATTAAATTCCTAAATTTTGATCCTAAAGCTTGTTGGTGATCATAGATTACTTCGCTTAACGAACCGGAGGAGTTTCGACTCGATTCTTATGAAAATGCTCGAATCTACAAGAACGCACGAAAGCTTTCCATGATAAGAAAATCTATAATCGTGAGTTCCATGTAGGTGATCGAGTGCTTTTGTACAATTCACGTTTAAAGTTGTTTCCGGAAAGCTTAAATCTAGATGGACGGAGTCCCTACGACGTAACTAAAGTCTATAAGTCTGGAGCTGTTGAACTAACTGATGGAAAAACAACTTTTATAGCCAATGGTCACAGGGTAAAATTATTCGTGGAAACTGAAGGGATACCTCAAACAGAAGAAATATTATTGCTTAACGACCCTCCAGCGGATTAAGGAAGCAGGAGTTCTAAACTCAACCGATTACGGGTACTATCTTTCTAAATTCACTTTTTTTATATGCAATTTAAGTAGTTTCGTCTTTTACCGGATAGACGTAAAAGAACTGGAATGCCTTTTATAGATAGAATAGAAGTTTTTATTTTACTTTTAAAATTAGGTTTAGATAAAGATGTTGCCTTTAGAATAGAAGCCTTAGTTTCTAACTTGAACAAGGAACTGATACGCGAAATCAGAGAAAGAGATCTTTGTAATGGAAATTCAAGAAGTGCTATAAAGAGAAGGGCAAGATTTCTAAAGAGATGTAGAATCTGTGGCAAAAGTGAACATAATGGAAAATGTGGGGAAAGCACAACCAAATCCCAGGATGAATGTTTGAATGTAATTAAGATGGGAACGATTAGGTGGTTATCCGAAAATCCCGATGGACAACAAAGAGAGAATTCAAACGCATCATTTCTAGGAATTAGGTTGATGGACCGTTACTATATAGAAATCTCGAAGATTTAAAGATGATAGGAGTAGAATTAGACTAAATTTTATTTTTTGTCTTTTATTTTTATTTTCAAAAATTTCATAAAAATTTTATGATAAATTTATGATTATATCATATATGGTTCATATGATAGAATTAAAATTTATCATATCAAAAATATTTTCTTTAAAAAGCTTTTATAAAAAATCGTAATAATTTATTTTATCATTAAATAATTTTATGATTTTATAAAAATATTTCTATGATATAATTTAAATTATTACACAAAAAAAAACAACAAAAAATGAAAGGAGAATCGAGTAATTACTAACGATTCGAGTCGATAGGAGTTCGATTCGATTCGTTAGCTATATAACCTAAAAATATCACACTTTCATCTTCATCTTCCTCATTTCTTCACCAAGGAGGCCGACCCCCACCCCTTTTCCCCTCTTCAAAAATTTCATCACTTTTCACCAAATTTTCTATCCCAAATTACTTAATTAATCATCTTCTCTTCCATTCCACTCCACAAATTCATCAACATTGCATAAAAGGATAGATTTTTTCAAGCAAAGCTCCTCTCTTTTTCAACACATTTCGGCGGCACCACCATCTATTCCGGCAACTATCTACTCTTTTTAGCTCTCTACGGTAACTATATATATATATATATCAATCATTTCAATTTTTATCAAGCTTTTAGTTTTTAATTTTTAATTTTATTTTTTTCCTATAATTTGGTCTAAGTACTTGTTTGTGTTTGTTGTTTGTTGTTGTTTTTGTTGTTATTTTGTCATACCAATATCGTAGATGGCCTCATCATCTAGGAGAAGCTCTAAGAAAAGAAAACCAGATAACCCTGTAGTAGTACCGGTTCATGAACCGCGACCCATAACTGAACTTGAAAAAGCCGTTTCTTTTGAAAAAACCGCTAGTATTGAAGCTAAAAATGCCTATGATGGATTTTTCAGTAAGTGCGGGGTCACTCTAGAACGTGGTATGAATTTTGACTGTTTAGGAGAAGAAGTGAAGAAAATCTTCCAAGATAGGGAATGGATGGAAATTGCGATGGAACGCACTAGTAACATAAATGTCACAATGGTAGCCGAATTTTATTCTCGTTTTATCTACTTATGATAGGGCTACTCTTGATGATCTAGAAAGTATCCCTCTTAGGACGGTTAATGTCTCCTTCAATCCTGTCATGATAAATTCTATTTATGGGTTACCTGAGATACTTGAGGATGATGATTATCAGACTGTTTGGAATTTAGACCTGCCTGGTAGACTACTAGCTAAATCATTTGAAGCTCAGTCGCCTTTGATCCCACAAAGGCTTGGAAGGATAATAGGTTTCCTTATGGACGGTGTATAAGGGACATCGGGGCTATCAAGCAATTTATAGGATATAATGTTAATCCTTCGACTCATCTCTCGTGCTTATGGTCGTGAGGATGTTGTTTTGACATGGGCTATGGTGCATGACATTCCAATAAATCTAGGAAAGTTAATTTTTACCAAGGCATGTGATTTTGCTAAGAATAGAACTCGAGGAGGACGTCTGCCGTTCCCTAATCTTATTTCTCGCTTGTGTGATCTTCATGAAGTACCGTACTACCCTCAGATAGGATTATGTCACCTTTTGCTCCACTTATTGGCCAGAAACTAACTGCATTGCCTGCTGGTAGAATCAACTACAATAATCCTAACCGCCAAAGAACATCAACAACCACCACAAACCATCCCCTCTTCATACATCTCGAGTTCCTAGGCAATCCCCTCGGCCCGCGGCCACTTCGGGGCCGAATAGCCGTGTAGAGGCTATGTTTCAAAGATATGATTCGTGCTCGGGCTAGAACCGATGCTAATATAGCCTTAGCTTGTGAACGAGAATAGGAAGTGGGTCAAGATCTTAGATTGGCCAAAGAGGTCACGGGGCTTTCATCGGTGCAATAGAACCCGGATATGCGAGATTTCTACACGTTACCCTCGTAGTCGGCCGACCCATATACTATGCCGTATTGGATTCCACCCGTCCCACCACCAGCTTTATTCCGGGACTATATGCCGTCATCTATAGGACAGGGTAGTATGTTTACGGTTTCGTTTGATGCATCCATGGGCATGGGAGGTGTAACTTCGCAGCGCGGATGTGACAAAGCAGGTCTCGGCTCGTTTGGATTGGAAGGTTCGGTGACGATGACGACTAGGCAAACTCGGCTACATTTCAAGCTTCTACGTCGGTGGATCCACAACAGCTTTAACTATGATTTTAGTACGACTCGCCTCTCGGGACCGATTTTACTTCTAGTATGTTTGGATCTTTTTCGGCTCATTTCGACTCATCTTATGTTGAAGATGAGGATTACGATGGAGATGAGTAGTTAATTAAACTTTTCCTATGTTACGATGTATGACGATATACTTTGGTTTGATTTTTATTTTAGACGGTTTAATGTACTCTATGGTTAGTACACTCCGCAGTTTTACGGTTTTCCGTTGTTTCTGTATTATTATAAATTTTCACCCCTGTTTTAGATAAAATTACATATTTTCACACTGAATAAACCTGATAAAACATCCTGAAATGCAAAAATCTGTGACCGAGCACTGTAGCACCGGCCCGCGCCGGTCTGGTGTTCTACCGACCTCATTCAGGTTGTTTCTTACCTATTTCTGGCACATCTATATAAGGAAACTGAGGGATCACTCCTCAAATTGCCAATTCACCTCTTAAGTCTCTCGTTTTCTTATATATTCCGTATAAAATGTCCGATCATTCGTCGCTTAACGCTTATTCTCCGCCGCATACCCCAAACTCCGTACTCCCTAATTCGCATTATCCGTTTTTCCACCCCATTCCTTACAATTATATGAATGAAGCAAATCCAAACCCTTTTTTTGAGTAATTTCAACCAATCACCGGTGCTGGTTGAAAGAGGTCTAAATTTTCGAAAAGTGGATAATTGGGCATTCATAAGAATGGAAGCAGATGGGTGGGACTATTTTTGTCGTATGCCCAGAGGAAGAATTAATGTTACAATGGTAAGAGAGTTTTACTCGATTTGCGAGGCTAGTACTCTGAGTCGTTACGATCCGTTACCATCGTAGGTACTATTGTTCCTTTTACTTCTACCATAATCAATCAAAATTTTCATATACCACCAATCCAAACATCACCCTCTAGTCATTATGAGTATCAATGGAGACTTGATACTGCTGAAGGATTTATTAACAAATGTTCGGAATCTTATCAAGTTTTATTCCAACATTATAATAGGGATAGAGTTGTCTCCACTGCCGCTTTACTTCCCCATCTGAGAACGTGGAAACGTTTCATCAATTCACGAGTTTATCCAACTGATGATTTCTCGGAAATCAGTGATGATGAATTGTTACTATTGTATGCTATAACGAGCGGGGCTGTTATAGATTGGGGAATATTGATTCAGAAAGCAGCTGTTAGTTTTGCATTTGGAAGCAGACCGATCCGTCAGCCTATGCCTTTTGCATGGCTGATTTCCAGAATAAGTGTTCGTTTGGCTAGGGTACCGGAAAGAGCGACAGATGAGTACTTTCCAAATCGCCTTCCTCGTGTGGCTACTACCCGGTCGATATTCCGGGAGGATCTTCAAGTGGAGAAAATTAGATAGTTATGTTGGTTGTAAGGAAGGAATATCAAAGGTAATAATGGTAGAATAAATTAACTTAGAATAAATTAGTTTAATCATAACTTAGATTAACTTAGTTTTAGTTTATAGTAGTATTTAATAGTTAACTTGTACTTTTTAATATTGTAATATATTTGTTTGTGTTAATGTTTTTTTATGCTATATTATATAAACGCTAATCTATATAACACGTAACAATATTCACCCGTTAAAAAAAAAATTTATTTCCTCAACCAACTTTTTACTACTCATTACACATCGAGACGATGTCAATTCGTAAGTGGGGAGTAGAGATTGGTTAGTAAATAAAATAAATTTAATATATCAAATACTGATGCACTTAGTTTAATCAATCTTAAGGAAATAAACGAAATAATATATAATCATTATAATAAAAATGATATATTTGGATAGAATAAATTTTTAATTAAGTAAAGTAATCTCGATATATTATTTCTATATTATTTATATCTATGTTAGATTTTTATCAAGATTTTAAGTATGTATACCTAGATAAATAGTATGAAATATTATTTTTTTATGAAATTAGACAAAAGTTACTTATAATTATAATAAAATTTTAGAATGATTTTCTTTTCAAGACAAGTATGAATTTGGAATCGGATTAGAATGATGAGATTTTTGGCATTACTTTGACTAACTATGGCCAAATAAGCCTACCCGAATGTAATTACCAATTTTTGTCCCCACCTCAGCCTTGCAGAGTGATCAAGACCTCACTCGAAATTAGCCATTATGATTAACTAGATATAACCGACCCTTAACTTAAATTGGTCTACATTTCCTTGGAATCCCGCAAGTTTAGTATGTACTTATGGATAGCGGTGACGACATCGAAATTCAATAATGGTATATGCTGAGATTGGAATAAATATTATTCGGAAGGCAATCTATTATCAAAAAGTGTTATTCTCTAGAAAAAGAAAAAGTTGAAATAATTAAATGCTGATGTATCCGTACTCACCTCATGACACTTGAAAGATAGTCGATGCTGGTAATGAGTTTGGATATGTTTGTTGTTATTAAAAAAAAAAAAAAAAACAAAAAGTGTCAGGATGTTACTAATCAAGGTATTTTTTTGATCAGAAATTGAAGGTGTAAGTACGTACGACTTGCCTCTATTTTCTTTTGATTTTCCTTTGTTATCCTTTCGATTAGCCAAACACCCTGAGCCTGAACGTTATAAGCCATTTTGTCAACTACTTGACTTAGTCCTTGATTCCGAAATTTCATATAGTGGCGATTACAAAATTATTCTAAGTATTTTATTTTATAGTTATTAAGTAATTCATGTAGAATTTCATTTAGATAATATTTTATAACTAATTTATTAAGTTATACACACTTTTTATTTTTTTAATAATCTTAGATAGATAAAATTAATATGATTATAATGTTGACAGCATACGTTACTGAGTTAGAAATTTAATCTAGAAGAACTATATTGTTTGCATTATAACAGTTTATATATTATCGCTTATTTTGCTCGAGGACGATCAAAAGCTAAGTGGGGAGTAGTTGATGTATGATAAAAATATAACCATATTATATGACTTTTTATATCGTATTTACGATAATATCGTATAAATTCTATAAAAATATATCTAAAAACACATAAAAATCGAAATCGTTATAAATAGATATTATCGTTATTATTTTAGTAAAACTTATAGTTTTTATGATCAAAATTACTGTGGCTCGTGTTTTTGACTGTTTCAGGGTACGTGTGATAGAAAACTGAAGGATTAAAACCGAAACAGTAAGAAACGGAAGAAAGATATTTTTCAAGATCCGGCCCGAACCGAAAAAACCCGGCCCGAGCCGGAATCTCTCTCGCACCAAAGACATGGGGACCGTCGGGGAGAGAATCTCCACCGTAGCACCGGCGCGCGCCGGTACTACACCGGCCCGCGCCGGCCTTGTGATGCACTCTATAAATACTCCTCATTTGCGCTTGATGGAGTTGTACCAATATATATATATATATCACTTCTATATATATATATATATTATCTTAATCTAGTTTGTAGTTCTCAAATACCGTAAACGACACTCTGTCGAAATAATACCGTAGTATAAGTATCGTTTTAGTACTTAGAAGGTTTATCAAGGCTCGTTGTTGCTAAAGGAGTTGCTATTTCCGGAGAATACGGTTCGACGCTACAATTGTAATCTCGGTAACTTTTTAATGTATTTATGTTTGTTTGTTGTTATTAGTATCTATCTATTAGTTATAATGATATTAGGCTAACTTTATATCTAGCCAAGATATGAAATTGAATTAGTTTATCTTTTTAGGGAAATAGATGATGACTATGTTAAAATTGAATTAAAATCGATTATAATGAATCTTTTTCTATCTTGCAACGTATTGATAATATTCGGATTGACGTAATTAATCAAGATGAATCGCAACATATAACCTAATGATGAACCGACCGAGAGAAGTTAGGATATGAGATAAAGGATAGAAAAATAGGAGGGTAAAATTGGCCGAGTGAAAACGTGACAACGGAATCCGATTTCCTACCCGGGGGCAGATTTGTCCCGGAAAGATGAATCTTATTGAAATTTGTACTCGAGATCTTAATAATGTTAAAATCACGCTTTAATTGAAACTACACCGTTTGTGTTAAATCGATCCGCTTGACAACCGGAGCCTCTTGAATAACATCGGCCGTCTGACAAACGGAATAACCTTTTTTATCCGGGGTAGATTTGTACTCGGTACTGTTCGTACTAACCGAGATTAGCATGGGGCGATTGTGGAGATTAAACTAATGACAATTTGACATATGACAATTTCATACGCTCGTGTGAGAAGGAGTTGTCTAGCTTAGGAATACACCGATTCACATATAATTGATTCACCTTAAAATAAGGAAAGTTCGAGCACATCTATTTCTACTAAAAAGAGATACTGATTCAGTGACATATTCTTGGCTAGTCTTTAATAATATTACTAGTATTTATATCTTATATATTGTATTGGTACATATATATATTTATGTCTATATATATATTTGTATTTGTATATGCTTATATATATATTTTTGTATCTATATATATCTGTTTTAGTTTTATGCATTTATTTACTTGTTTTAAGGTTACTAAATAGAAAAAAGAAAAATTGCGACTTAGATTGAGTTAATAATAGCTTTTTGGTGTTTAGCCACACTCGAATTACCTTACGTTTCCCCGAGGATTCGACACCTGACTCACCATACTAGCACTACAGTTTGACCCGATACACTGTCGGTTAAGGACTGGAATAGCACTAGAAAAGGCCACGTCAATAGCCCAACACTGAAAATATTTGTGTGTTTTTACATCATCCAAACATGATACAAACAATCACCCAAACACAAATATACAATCAAAAAATAAAAACAACTTAATTCAAACAATTAATCCAAACTTAAATAAAACGTAATAAATAAAAATGTGAAACTGATCCAGACATATTCCCAAAAATAAGTCAAATACAATAACAATGATCCAAAAGTAATCCAGAAGAGTTTTAATGGGATTGTTTTTAAGATGTTGGACGTCTGATAAACTCCACATTAAACACGCCATGATTATCTGTTGGCTGATCAATGACTTCGAAACTGCATGTATCTCAAACACTGAGGTTATCTCACTTAGGGAATCATTCAACCCACTTGAACGAACTTGTTGATAGTGTCCAACAGAAGCTACAATTATAGAAGGCAATGATTCCCCTGTGGCACTTCGTAGCTCCACAATCTTGTTTCGCAACATGTCATTTGTTCTAGCAAATGGTATTGGAATATTCTACCAATCACAAAAAAAATTAAATAGTGTTAGAAAGTGCAACCAGGAAAAAGATAAAACAAGAAAACAACTAAAAAGATTTTAACATATCTCACCACATAACCATGTGAAAATTCCTAGTCTACCAGCGTCGTCTCAAAATGGGGATTTTCGTTACCATCATCATCAGCATCATCATCTTCATTCTCACTCTCAGAATCAGAAAAAATATTCTCACAGGAATTGTGACCCAACACAATAGTGTTAAAAGTGAAATCCCCTATGTGCTCAAACATTATGAACTCCCCCGGATTCAAGTGATGAGCATCCACATACTGCTCCCAACATTTTCCAAAGAAATGAAGAAGTACATCATTTTTCGGTCCAACACTCACTTCCCATGTGCCTATTCGGCTATTAAGAACAACCCTACCTAGGTTTCGCAGCATGTCGTTCAAATTATTAACGTATTTTTGTGGTAGTGTCTATGAAGAAAGAAACATATCACGTTATTTCAATCATAATATAAGCGATAAAAACGTAGGTTAATTAATAATTACATACCAAACTTGTTGCAAATCCTCCCAAAAGAACTTTGAAGAAACGATCATTATCCATTTTCTTCACTGTAGATTAAAAAGAGAATCATAATTTGAATCAGAATCAGTCAATATGCCATTACAAAACAAGACAACATAGATACGCAAGCCAAACATAACCAATCATACAAAACATGACTAGTGCCTTAATCCATTACATACCTGAAGTTCTTGTACGATCAAGAAGTGTAGTTTGTTTTAATACCTGAAGTTCTTCCACTTTGATTTCTTTTAATTGTTCGTCGATAGACTACCAGTTTTCAAAGTGAGGGGGATATTAGGCCTTTGTATGTAGATAATGGCTAGCCTGAATCAGTCAATTAAGAAATGGATATCCTTGGCATATCAACTTATGAGAGATATTAACAAATGGATATCATTGGTAATTTCTTAATGGAACTGATTCAGGTAAGCCACTCTACAAAAACAGCAAAGAGATCCCAATCTGTTAAAGCAAAGAGATCTCACAGCTTATATTATCGGGTCCACACAACACACATAATGGGCAAAACACCTCTACCTTTAACTAACACACTTACATTGCAATGAAACACATCTAAGTATACTTTTAAATAACACAATTTTCATTTTAACTCATTTACATGGCCACAATTCATAGTTTGAAAGTTATTTACAATGTGAAGAAATACACTAATTCATAGTTGGGTGTATACTAATTCATTGGTGGACAATTGTTTACAAAGATGTTTACAATGTCAAGAAACACATTAATTCAAAGTTGATATGTGCATATTAATTATGCCATTATAAAAAAATCCAGCATATAACGTCAGCAGGGTTGACGTTACATTGAGACAGTAAAGTCAGCCATGTCGACGTTCTGAAGCAATTTTAACGTCACCCACACTAAGGAAGAACTGGGTAACCCTGCTGGACATTTATGATCTAAACGTCACACTAGCTGACGTTACAATTGCACCAAAATGTCAGTTTATGCGACGTTTCAAGTACCAGCCATCTTCCGCACCCTTCTGATCGGAAAACGGCCGGATTATCGAAAAAGAGCCAAAAAAACCTGCGATTTCAACCCTATTTCCATCCAATTTCAACCAAAAACGAATACACATTACAATGAAACAAACATTCTATTAAAACGGAGCATTACATACGAAAAAAAAACCTTAAATCTACTCCATTAAAACCTTCAAACATTCAAAAAATAATACCTTTGATTTATACCAATTTACAACCGAAATCCAAACAAAACAAGATACTTACATGATTTGGTTTAAAAGATGTTGTTCTTATTTTCACGTGCGGTTTCCGGCAAGATTTGTCTTATCTGGCGGCTTTTCCGACGAGAGTCCGGTGAGATTTGTTCTTTCACTCGTGTTTTGTTTGGTTTCTTGGTAATGTGAGGGTGGTGGTGGGTTGGGGGGAGTTAAAGAGTTTTAGAAAGAGGTGTAATCAGGGCAATCCCTGTGAATTTCCAGGCCCTAAGCCAAATAAATTTATCGGCCCTTGACAATTTTTTTTGTAGACTATATTTTTTTTGATTAAAATGAAGCATCTATCTCAAGAAGAAAACATATAAAGTCAACTAATAATATTATAAATAATGCAAAATAAATGTTTTTGTCAACCATTTTCAACAAAAGTATCACTTAAACACTTGTCGTTTAGCATTTTTAGATGCAAAAATACTAATTAAACTTGTGTAGTCAATGTCATCAACCAATGTTTCTTCAATCGACAACATGGCCAAACCATTCAACCTTTCTTGTGACATTGTCGACCGAAAATAATTCTTAATCAACTTCAGCTTTGAAAAACTTCTTTCTCCGGAAGCAACTGTGACCGGAATCTTCAAAAGAATTCTGAAAGCAATCCATGAATTGGGATAGTCCCTTTCTTTTAAATAGTTAAGCACTTCGATTGGCTTCTTCACTTCTATCGGCATGATTTCTCTCAAGAGTTTCACCTCCATGAATAAGTACTTGCTGTCAATATCTGATACATTACCATGCCTAAAAAATTCTTCAAGATCAACACAAGATTTCATCAAACATTCAGTGCTCGAATACTTTGATTTTCTCAAATCAAACAAGAAGCCAATTTTTTTCTCATATTCTTCAAATTGCTCAAATCTGCTCTTCATTGATGAAATTTCTTGATCAACAACACAAAAAAAAATGTTCACTCGAAAGCCCTCTTCAATAACATCCTCATCAAATTGCCTCTTTCTTCTAACGATGCGCTTTTCAACAAATACAGGTTCAACACCCATATCAATTGCGATTTCTTTAGCTTCTGCCATTGCTTCCAAAAAACCATTATCTCTATATCTTTCAAGAAAATTTACAAGCCCTCTTAATTCCTCAACTGCAACATCCACCTGCATGTCTTCTTTTTGAAGGAGCTTGCTAACTTTACTAACAGCAAATAACAAGTTATACCAAATAACTATGCTAAGCAAGAACTCAAAATTTTCAAGATCGATTTTCACAAGGTTTTTTGCTTCACTTTGATTTGCTTTGTATTCGCCAATTCAACTAAAGCATCTCTTAATTATGTAACTTGATATCTTATCTATTTAACACTTTCAACACGGCTCTCCCAACGCGTTTGTGACATTGCCTTTAATGTGAGTGATTTCACATTATCGATTAAAATTGCTCATCGTTTTGTTAAAGAAGAAAACAAATCATACAATCTTTGCACCACTCCAAAAAAATCCAATGCTTTCGGACAAGAGTTGGTCATAGCACAAAGAACAAGGTTGAGACTATGACACCCACATGGCATGTAAAAGGCTCTAGGATTTACTTGGAGTAATCTACTTTGCACGCCTTTATGTTTTCCTTTCATATTAGAACCATTGTCATATCCTTGACTGTAACGCCCCCGACCCCGGGCCTGGTAGCTCTAAATGAGTCATAAATGTCCGGTCAACTGCCTAGACCGCCGTCCTCACTTGGTCTAAAAGGGCTAACCCGAGTTGACAAGACCTTTATGTTTCACACTTATATGGGGGTGAGCATTCACTTAATTTACCGATGTGGGATATCACATCCTCCCCCCCCCTCTTATAAGGGACTGGCGTCCTCGCCAGCACGGCCAAGACTTGTCCCGGATTGTCCCTACCAGAGGTAACTAGAGGCCATCCTTACACCGTCTTCTTGTACGGTGCAGCGCATAGTTCCGTCTGATAGTCGGCTCTAAATACCATTCTGTAACGCCCTCAGACCCCGGGCCTGGTAGCGCTAAATGAGTCATAAATATCCGGTCAACTGCTTAGACCGCCGTCCCCGCTTGGTCTAAAAGGGCTAACCCGAGTTGACAGACCTTTATGTTTCACACTTATATGGGGGTGAGTATTCACTTAATTTACCGATGTGGGATATCACATTGACCTCTTAAATCTTGAATATCAAGTTTAAGACTACTCAAAACTTCTTGAAGCTCGCCAAAAAGTCACATCCCCGATGTATCATCTACCTTCAAAAATTCCAGAAAAAACTCTTTCACCTTTATTTCATCCGTTGAAACATCCACACATCAAATAACAAGAGACATTTGTTCTTCATGACTTACATCCGGTGTGCAATAAAGTATGACTGAGAAATACTTAGCTTCCTTGATTTTTGCAACGATTGTACTTTTAACCTCACCCTTTCACATTTGTATCAATTCATTTTGAATTCTAGGGCCCAAGTAGTGGTATTGAGCCCCACCATTTTTAATCTGACATAGGTGCTCTTGCATCACCGGATCAAATGAGGAAATCATTTCAATCAAGCCCAAAAAGTTTCCATTGTTACTTTCATATACTTTTGCACTGTCTCCACGTAAAGCTAAATTTCTCTCAGCAAGCGTCCCGACAACGGCAAGTATTCTTAATAACACTGCTCTCCAATGTTCTTTCTCCTTGTTAATATGCTCCTTGTTCTAATGTTTGTGTACCAATGGTCTCATTCTTTTGCAATCTCTTAGCCAACTCGATCCACTTGTCCATGCAAATATTATGTTCATTGCTACTTTCATGTCCTTTAAGTCTCTCACTAATATTTTTCCAGTCTTTGAACCCCTCATTCAACTGAGTCGTGTTTTCCACTTTCTTAAACAACTTACAACAAAAACAAAATATTTTATCCAAAGCCTCTGAATAGACGAGCCATTTTCTGTCATGTTTCTCACCATTCGGTAAATGACGAGTGAAGTGAACTCATGAGAAATGCCTATGCCTATCTGAATCATCTTTTGGATAATCAACATTATCTTTTCTTATAGGTCACCTTCTGACAAAAAATTCTCTTAATTCTTGATCTATCTTGTCCCAACTAATAGGATCATCATGATCTTGAGGTCCAAATAATATGCTTGGATCTTCATTCTCATTTCCACCGGTCTCACAAAACTTGTCAGTTTCTTCATCATCAACCAAATTCTCATTCTCAACATTCATCATCTCATTTTCAGTTGAGATGTCATCATGCTTCGACAGTTTCGTACTCGTACTCGTACCAACAAAAAACTTATGAATAGCTCCTGCTTGTGATTGAATTAATGCTTCTACCTTTTGTTTCTTTTTCCTTTTTTCATATCCAGAAAGGTATTTTTTTGCACGGACCATGATTTATTGTTCACTGTCATGCAAAATAATGAAATGCACATGAAATTAAAATGAATTATGATGACAATACAACTTTTCAAATAGATAAATATGGTTATAGTACGAAAACATTTGTGAGATGAGATGAAGTGAACAAACAAAAAAAAAAAAAATGAATCAATAAATAAAATAGAAACAAACACAAACACTTAACTCAATTTTTCTGCCTAAAAAATTCAACCACCCTTTCTCAAAAAAAAAAAAAAAATTTGAAAAACGAAAAAAAAATATACCTGTGAGAATCTGAGATAATCATAAACAGCTGCAGAGTAGTAAAGTTGTAAATGGACCACGAAATTGGAAAATGATTTTTCCTCTGGAGATCAGACAATATCCGTCTTTCAATTCAATCTTGAACTTTTTATTTTTTTTGCAATTAATGTTTGCACAATTGCACTACTAGTCTTTAGTGTAAGTCAGAAAATGTAATCACTCAACTCACTCATAGAAGAGAGTGAGCAGGGGATTGCAAAAGTCACTACAGTAAAGAAGGGGATGTCAAAAGTCGCTTCAGAAATATTAATGTACTATTTTAAGCCTTTACCTAATTTCCTTTTATTTTTTTTTATTTTACTATTACCTAATTTCCTTGATATAAAAAAAAGTACTAATTTTGTCTTTTACTTTTTTTTTTATGTGAAAGACTTTTTCTAATGCTGAAACATGGGCTTCTTTTTTTAAAAAAAAAAAAAAAAAAAAAACTATTAGGCTGCTGAACATGGGCTTCTAGTTCTATAATACTACTAGGTTATTTTTTTGGTGGGCCTTAAAATAGCATTTTTTGGTGGGGGAAATTTCTGCGCCATAGTGATGCAGTTGGCGCTTACCCGGGGACGGTGCAGGTGTAATGTAGGGGATAGAAATTAGAGAGACTAAAGTGTTTATTTTTTAAAACATTATGGGCTAAAGTGTATAGTTTTTAAAACTTATTAAATGCCGTGGTGCTATTAGTTTTTGCGTGGTGTGAATAAGTAAATGAAAAATAATAAATTAAAGGGTGTCGATAGTTATTTTGTGGTGTCGATAGAAACCGCCTAAAGAGAACATTGATTGGGTAGTGAATAAGAGTTGCTGATTATTGAAATGATTGGAGAAATGGGACCTGGCAAATTGTGGGCTTGAGATCATAGACAGCCATAGTTTTGATACGCGCTTAAATCTCAAAATGGGTTTCACCGGAAGATGCACAAGAATTTCTGTAATAAGATCTTGAGGAAGTCCAATAGTTGCAGATTCTGAGTTTGAATTTGGAGAAGTTTCTAACACGATTGATTTAGAATTATGATTGAAAATTATATTCACAATTGAATGGTGTTGCAATATATAGGAAAGTCTAGTAAAAGCTACCTATGAATGAGGCTAAAACTGTGGCTAAAAATATTCCTAACAATAAAGACAATCAGTTCATACAATATACAGCTAATACCACCCCTCAAGGTGGGCGAGGGACGAGACCCAACTTGCTGCGCTGTTGAACAAAGGCCAAGCGAGGGAGAGACTTGGTGAGGCAATCAGCAAGTTGATCCTGATCACTAACATGAGCAACCCGTAATGAACCCCGTTGCACTTGATCCCGGATAAAGTGGTAATCAATGGCAACGTGTTTCATCCGCGAGTGAAAGACAGGGTTGTGACAGAACTGTGTAGTGCCCAAATTGTCGCAATAGACAACCGGAGCTCGAAGTGGGAGGGGAACCAAGATCACGTAACAAAGAAGTAACCCACATGAGCTCCGCAGTAGTGGAGGCAACAGAGCGGTACTCAGCCTCAGTAGACGACCTGGCAATAGTGGACTGCTTCTTGGAGCTCCAAGAGACGGCATTCCTGCCAATATAGACAACATAAGCTCCAGTGGAAGCATAATCATCGCGAGAGCCACCCCAATCCGCATCAGAAAAAGCATGAAGGTCCGGAGGGAAGCCACCCCGTGTAGTATCAGTGAATGCATGAAGAACCGGAGGGGAGTCACGATAAAGCTGCAGGCCTAAGTCAACAGTCCCAGACAAATAACGAAGCATGCGCTCGGCATAGGCCCAATGAATATCGGTAGGAGCATGCATGTACTGTGAGAGTTTGTTCACGGAGAAGGCAAGATCTGGACGGGTGAACAGAAGATACTGTAAGCTGCCGATAACCATACGATACTCAGATGCATCATCAAGAGGAGATCCAGACTGAGCAGTGAGAGCAGACAAATCAGATGGCAGCGGAGTAGTGACCGGATTAGCCTGATCCATGTGACAACGAGCTAGAAGCTCAGTGGCATATCGCTTCTGAGATAGAATGCACCCGTGATCATTGTAGATTATCTCAATGCCCAAAAAATAAGAGAGTGCACCAAGGTCTTTGAGCGCAAACCGACGACCCAGCAGAGATATGAATGTTTCTAGAGCCTTGATGTCATTCCATGTAATAATGATGTCATCCACATATACCAAAAGATAAATAATAGTGGAACCGGTAGTGTAGACAAAGAGCGATGAGTTAGCAGTAGCATTCCTGAAATTACTGGAAAGAAGAAATCATTTAAGCTCCTCATACCAAGCCCTAGGGGCCTGCTTCAAACCTTAAATAGCCTTACATAACTTACACACATGATGAGGAAGCTCAGTCCTGATGAACCCCGGTGGCTGGGCCAAGTAAACATCCTCGGACAAATGACCCTGTAAGAAAGCGTTGTTGATATCGAGCTGGCGTAAAGACCACCCCTGAGAGAGAGTTAGAGAAAGAACAACACGGACTGTAGTGTGTTTAACCACCGGGCTAAACGTCTCATAGTAGTCAATACCAGGGCATTGAGTGAACCCCTTAGCCACAAGCCGAGCCTTGTGGCGATCAATGGTGCCATCTGGGTGACCCTTGAGACGAAAGATCCACTTAGAACTGATGACATTTTGATTAGGACGAGAAGGAACCAGAGACCACGTCTCATTTCGGATGAGAGCGTCATATTCCTCCTGCATGGCAGTTCTCCAATTCGGATTTTTTAGAGCTTGAGTGATGTTGGGAGGTTCAGTGTCAAGGGAAGGAGGAATATGAGTGTGAAATTGAGCTTTTGAATAGGTTTGTGGATGTGATTATGAGCACGGGTACGCATGGGGTGAGTGGATAGTGAAGGTGGAGAGGGAGGAGGTGGTGGTGGAGGTGAGGGAGGTGGTGGTGGATGTGGAGTTGGTTGTGGTGGAGGAGAGGGTGAGGGAGGAACCCAGTCACAAATGGACGCAAAGGAAGGGGAAGGAGTGGAAGGGACCGAAGTTGTGTTGGTGTTGAAGGGGAAAACAGACTCAACGAACTTGACATGACGCGAGATATACATTCGAGATTCGGAAATATCATAGCAATAGTAGGCATGCTGATTAAGAACATAGCCAAGAAAAACACACGGACGGGAGAGAGGTTGGAGTTTGTGATTGGTGTAAGGGCGGAGCTAAGGATAACAGAGACATCCAAATATGCGAAGTTTGTTATAATTGGGAGGAGTTTTGAAGATGGCTTCATATGGGGTAAGCATTTTTAGAGTGGGGGTGGGCATACGATTAATAAGATAAACGGCTGTAGAAAAGGCAAAGGGCCAATAGGTGGTGGGTACGGAAGCATGATTGATAAGGGCTAAGCCAGTTTCGACAATATGCATATTACGACGTTCAGAAATACCATTGTGTTCAGGGGTGTGAGGTGGGGTGGTGAAGAAAGAAATACCGTTAGTTGCAAAATATTCGCGAAGGGAAATGAATTCACCACCGTTATCAGAGTAAAGTATTTTAATGGACGTTTCGAAGTATTTTTCAACAATTGAGCGGAAGCGGATAAACGTAGGATGGACGTCGGATTTTCGTTTTAGTGGATAAAACCAAATATAACGCGTAAAATGATCAACAAAAATGATAAAGTATTTGAAATCATCAACGGAAATAACAGGTGATGTCCACACATCACTAAAAATGACCTCGAGAGGACGAGAAGAATGTAAAGTGGATGCACCAAATGGCAGTTTGTGACTTTTACTCTAAGCATGCAGAGCAATGCGTAAAGGAATTATTGCTAGACTGTAAATTATAAGTGCGTAAAACGGACGATAAAATAGGATGAGCCGGGTGGCCCAACCGATGATGCCAATCTTGAGAGAAGGCTTTATTGGATGCAAATGCGACAATGGAAGGACTGGGCCACTCATACAAGCCGTGCTTAACTGGACCACGGAGGATAGTTTGGGTCGTCCGAAGATCATTCACAACAAATTCAGAAGGTAAGAATTCGATCGATAAATTGTTGGCTTTACACAATTGTGAGATAGACAGTAAGTTTCGGGACATACTGGGAACACAGAGGACATTACTTAAAGAAATAGATTTAACGGAATTAACGGGAATTGAATAAGTGCCAGTATGAGTAATAGAGAGGCCCTTACCATCGCCAACCAGAAGATCGTCAGTGCCAGTGTATGCTGCATGCAAAGATAAATTTTGCAGGTCGGTGGTTACATGATGCGATGCTCCACTGTCCAGTATCCAATTCGGAGCATTGGGATCAAAATGAGCCGAGTCGGGTGCCGGGGCTGCAACATTTGCCCGAGGCAGTGGAGACCGTTGACCCGACGAGCCAAAAATATGACCAAGCTGACTACCAAAAGTTGGACAATTCTGCGCAAAGTGACCCTGAATAAAGCATAATATGCATTTACCGAGAAATAGACGACGAGTCGAGCCAGGGCACTGATCTGAGCTGGTGCTTCGTGAGTGACCTGATGGGGGACGCTGATTTGGGCCGGATGTACGAGCCGAGTCCCGATTAAATGATTGAGCCGGCCCTATATTTCTCCAATTTGGCCGTGTGTGCCATCCGCCGTTTACCTAGGAGTCAACGAAGACCTCCCGCCGCCCTGGAGGGATGAGATGGAGGCCGATAGGCGGCACGAGCGATGGGCCGGACCGAGTTGAGATGGCGGCGGCGGCGAGTATGGGCGGAAATTGAGGAGTTTCTCATGGAGCTCCTCAAAGGTGATGGAGGTATCGCGAACGAGATGGCTCGGGCAATATCCGAGTATTCCGAGCCGATGTTGTGCAGAATCAGATGGATAAAATCGTCATGGTCGATCGGTGACCCAAGTAAAGCCAATTCATCCTTCTTGTGTTTCATGGCGTAGAGGTATTGACGGACAGGAGCTGTACCACGTTGATAGGATTGCATAGCTTCCTTGAGATTACGAACTCGGGCCCGAGATGGAGTGGCAAAGACATCGGTGAGGGTCTTCCATGCCCGAGCCGCTGTTTCTATGCCGTAGAGGAGGGTGGCAGTTTCAGGCGTGAGGGAGGCAATCAGCAGATTTCGAATGAGGTTGTCCTGGCGCGTATGAGTAACAAATTCGGGGTTGGGCGAGGTTTGGCCAGCAGCGTTGGTGATGGTGGCTGCCGGAGCAATTTTTGTACCATCAACATATCCAAAAAGGCCGTTTCCGACAAGGAGAGACTCGATTTGCATGTGCCAGACATAATAGTTGGTAGAAGCGAGTTTAATTGTGGCTTGAGCAGCCGTATTGAAGGTGATAACATTGGGGGCAGCCATTATTTCCGGTGACCTTGAGAGGGACGATGGGATGAAGGAGGAGGAGGATGGGGACCGGCGGCTGCTATTTGAGAATTTAGGTTGAAAGAAAAAATTTGATCGTGAGGCTCCGATACCATAACACGATTGATTTAGAATTATGATTGAAAATTATATTCACAATTGAATGGTGTTACAATATATAGGAAAGTCTAGTAAAAGCTACCTATGAATGAGGCTAAAACAGTGGTTAAAAATATTCCTAACAATAAAGACAATCAGTACATACAATATACAGCTAATAGTTTCCGCCATTTTCTTTTTCTGGAAGCCTTTGGAGATTCGTTGAAGTGAAGCTATGAGTTTACATATGCGCTGTAAATATCCTACTACCTTACCTTAAGAAAATAAGCCCTACAAGTGTTTGTTTCCTATTTTACCCCTTGTTTTTTTTTTTTTGAGAAAGTATTTTACCCCTTGTCAAAATGTCAATTTAATAAGGATGAGTGAATCCACTCAAAAGAAATTAATAAGGATGAGTGAAAAACAATAAAACCAATTCAAATCTAAAATCAGAGATCGGCTTAAACCGAAATGACCCAAATCAGTTACAAACTACATTAGTACTTAGTTTGTTTTCAAACGGAACCGTATCACACAAGATTGATCTAACGCAACCCGAACCCAATTTGATATTCTAACCATACATCACACGAATTTTTTATTAAGTATGTCTATCACTTTTTTGGTTGTCAGTGATAACTTTGTGTGACCACACTTATTTGATTATGTTATTAGAATACAGGAAAATGTGAGAACGGTTATATTTAAAAATATACTTCTTGTATGATGTTTCTTCAGTCACATTCCCAAGTGTACAATATCCCTTTTGTCATTCATATTATCAGACTCAATATTGTAATAATATAAGTTTAATGTTCACTTACATTAGTTAATTTTTGATTCGGTGAAGTTGTTTTGTATCAAGAAGCATAATGATCCAAGTTTCATGTTTACTTATACTAGTTAATTTAAATTTGGTGAATTTGTATCAAGAAGCAATTGACTAAGAAATATTGTTTCTAGCTAAGACGCATAACAAAAATTACGAGCCAGGATTGTGCTTGCTTGCTAGTCTGCCCGGTGGTTATATAATATATAATATGTTTATGTTACTTTTAAGGATCGTTTTTTTACGGCAACGGTATGAAATATTATATAAGACTCACACACACTTGTGTCAAGCTGACTCTACAACATGGAGATTCAGTCTTATTTGATGACAATACTATACTGCATACAGATCTCTTTTTGGCAAGCCGATCTACCTTACTTTTACTAGGCAATAGATTTTACAATCCAGCATTTGATTCAGTTGTTAGACACTCCTATTGAGAATCACATGAAGGCTGCTTACAGACTACTGAGGTATTTGAAAGACAATCCAGGACAAGGCATATTATTTCCCGCAGAGAACAACCTTCTTTTAAAAGGTTTTACGGACAGTTACTAAGCTGGTTGCAATGAAGCCAGGAGATCTGTTTCAGGATACATGATGTTTTTGGTTGATGATCTCATTTAATGGAAGGCCAAGAAGCAGACAACAATTGCAAGAAGTTCTTTAGAAGCTGAGTACAAGGCTATGGCCAATGTTGTCTGTGAAATTCAGTGGCTGATTTACATTCTACAAGATTTATTGATCCCTGTTTAGTTGCCTGATGTGTTGTTCTGTGATAATTCAAGTGCTATGCATATTGCACGCAATCTTGTGTTCCATGAAAAGACCATGCATATTGAAATTGACTGTCATGTTGTAAAGGACAAAGTCAAATCTGGTCTCATTAAGCGGCTACCTGTGAATACCAAGAAGTAGGTTGCTGATATTCTCACAAAGGCTTTGGATGCACCACTTTTTTCTTACTTATTGTACAAGTTGGGGATTTTCAAGATTTTTCAGCAAAGTTCAAGGGCTAAAAAAGTGTTGACTGTAGTGTTCCAAAGGGACCTTGGATATTCTAGAAAGTGTCGGACCCACATAACTAGGGGAAAAAATACACTAATTTATGTATTGTGCATATAGTTTGCCCCGCCCCCCTTTCCCCCTAAAATTTTTATTTTCCTTTAAAAAATTTATTGCCCACCTTACCCGAGATCCTGCGTTCGCGACTGATTGTAGACCTTGAATTGAGATACTATGTGGTTAGATTTTGTTGCAGAGAGGACTATGAGACATCTCTAAGTAAAGGTCCTTGGCTTGTTCAAGGGCACTACTTAATTGTAATGACGTGGAGACCTTTTTTGTGCCATCGAAGGAAAAAATAATATCAATGCTTGTTTGGATTTGCTTCCTAGAAGTGCCACTTGAACATTTTGAAAATCATAATTTCTTACTGGACTTGGCAAAGAGAGTCGGCAGACCAATTGGGGTTGATGTAGTCACTACAGGATCGGCTAGAAGGAGATATCCTGCGTGGAAATGAATTTACATAAAATTCTCAGAACTTGAGTCGTTATCCGAGGCTAATGATTTAAGGTAGAATATGAGGGGATGCAGCTAACTTGCTTTGAATGGGTCACAAAACCCATGACCGTCTAAAGGTGTGTGATAGTGTTGATGCAAATCACATGAGAGAAACACATGATTTCGTAAATCCGATAGTCCCTCAAGGCCCCACGTACCCCTGAGAAACCATTCGGGCCATGAATGCTTGTACACGTAGGCGGAGAAAACCTTTAGCTCCGCGAGACAGAGGAACAATAAAACAAACTGAAACGCAGCATATGGCATGGCAGACAAAGAAGCTACTCGCCTAAGTGGTCAATTTGAACAACACCTAAAACCACAAGAGGGGATGACATCATATATTAAGACTTAAGTCGAATCCTCCCGATGGTAATTGACACGTGATCCGGAATAATGAACAGAATGTGGTAGTATAACATGATGCATTGAAGTGGAGACTCATAGATGAACTCCCGGAGATGACGGATGGTGGTGGGTCCATCTGAACAAATTTTAAAGACTCATTAATGGAGAATAATTACGTGGAAAGAGGAATTGGATCCCCGAAAAATGTTGGATATGCCGACAACTCACAAACCAGATATTCTTTGCCTTTTGAAGACTCATGCCAACAGTCAAAAGGCATAATGTCATTTTAATAGGGTCAACTGCGTGGAAGCTTGGTATATAATGTCTCCGGTCAGACAAGGTGACTACTCTCTTTTGTTTGCCTAGTTCGAATCAAAGTCTTAAACTTGCAGTTTGCCAAAATCAATCTATTAGCTCATCCCAAAGTCCAACTACGAGCTTTTTATAATTGTTGGTCCTTTTGATGATGATTATATAGGCAAACTGAAATAACGCAAGCAAGACTTTAATCCAAGCATACGAGGGCTCACAATCAAGACTCCAGTACCATACACTTTAAAGACTTTAAAGACAGATTCAGAACTTCTACAAGATCACTTAATGCTCAGAACAATACAATCTAAAACAGGTTTCCAACCACAACTTTAAGCAGCATAACTGAAGCGAAACCGCCCGGAGGAAGGCTTCAAATCGAATGAATACTTAGGATCGTGGATTGAGAGTATTTGGATAGATCCTCGACACAACCACAACTTGTGTGGAGACACCTTGGAATAGTAAACTCCGCGACACAATCACAACCTGTGTGAAGGCACATTGGAATAGATTTTTAAGTTGGTATTTGGGAATGTTGTCAGTGGTATATGTTTCCCCTACTCCAAGTCTGCGAAAGGATTGTTGGAGATATCTTGAAAAACTTGCACCTGTAATAAATTACTCATGATGCTTAATTGGGGTTTTTAATCAAGTAATTGAACAAGAAGAAAAGAAAGGTGGGCGGCCTATTGGCGGTTGTAATGTCCAAGCTATGAGAAATATGATTAATGGATGTGAGCTGATACAAATACAATTCCAAGAGCCGAGATTAGCTTGGACATGCCCGCTTTTCAGTGGAACACATATTTTGGAAATGCTAGATCAATCTTGGTGCAATACGAAGTGGCTCATCTCGTCCTGGATGTCTCTTACAAGCAGTGGCGGTGCCCACATGGAGTAGGGAGCACGTTTAAGCGGTATCTGAGTCCTAATCTGATTGCTCCCTATTCAAACTTTGTAGCCATAACAAGTTTTCCTCCGGCAATAATAAAAAAAAAAAAAAAAACCAAATTGTCAATATCATTTCTGTCATTTCATCCACCATATCATTTCTGTCATTTCATCCACCCACAAGACTTGTCAATATGCTACCAACATCTTAATTACTACAATAACTTACTACTACAAAAACTGAATACTCGCTTCAGCATGCAAACCTGAAATGCAAAGAGCCGAGTTTGCACAATAGGTCAATGCAGGACGAACATCTCCATAAGGAAGAGAAATCACTTTAGACCAAGATTCTTCAACTCCAAACTGTTGGAAGATGGTCATATTTTGTAGTTCATATTTTTATATAGTCTTTTTCTATGGCTAGTTTGTATTAGTTTACCTTCTTGTTCCCTCTTTTTCTCCTAGATAAATCTAATTAACGGTAAACTGCTTTTACTGTTCAATAGCCGTTGGTTTCCTTTTTATAGCCGTTGGGAGGCTTTTCTATATATTGTAACCTTTCCTTATCTACCCGATAAGATAACTAAGTAATAATACAAGAGTTTCCCATCTTCTTTCTTCTTCTTTCTCTAAATTCTACATGGTATCAGAGACTGATCTTACAAAAACTCTGTAAATCTCTCTTTCAAAATGACGTCTGAGCATTCTTCAGAGGTTAACTCAAGGGAAGAAGCCACAAATCCTTCTTCCTGGACCACTGAACCCTCTATAATGTCATTTTCCACTCATAAACTCAATGGTGATAACTATCTCCAGTGGTCTAGATCCATCAGACTCCTTATCACTGGGAGAGACAAGGAAGAATTCCTTCCTGGTGAGAGCAAAGCACCAGAAAAAGGTCAACCCAACTACAAGAAGTGGAGGGTTGACAACAGCCAAGTCATGGCAATTCTTCTGGGGTCTATGACCACTGATACTGCTGAGAACTTCATCCTTATGGACACTGCTGAAGAGATATGGAATGGGGCTGCTGAACTATATTCAAAGACTGAAAATATCTCTGCTGTCTATGAGATTGAAGCTAAGGTACAAGATATGAAGCAAGGTGATCTCAGTGTCACCATGTTCTACAACTCTCTGTCTAAGTCTTGGCAACAGCTTGACAGTCTGGAAAATATATCCTGGCAGTCTACTGATGATGCAAAGACTTATGTCTTTGAAAAATCAAAGAAGAATCTTCAAGTTCCTAATGGGACTTAACTCCAATCTTGATGATGTGGAGGGGAGGATATTAAGTAAAAAACCCCTCCCCTCTGTCAAAGAGGTTTTTGCTGAGGTTAAACATGAAGAGAGTAGGAGGAAATTCATGCTGAGTAATACTACTCCTCCTACATCTCTGGAAAACAGTGCTCTTTTCACTAAGAGTACTTCACTATCTCAGTTCAGTCAAAATCAAAAGCAAAAGAACACAAGGCATGTCTGTGATCATTGTAAAAGGACAGGCCATACTAAGGAGACTTGCTGGAAGCTCCATGGCAAGCCTCCTAATTGGAAGCCTAAAAATTATGAAAATTCTGCCAAACTTGCTACCTTTGAGGAACTCAAGTCTGAGAATGATTTCAGTAAAGAGCAAATTGAGGCTCTGAAAAGGCTTCTATCTGCTCAAACTTCTCAGACTATTGCTCCTCAAGGAGTTGCAACAATGGCCAATGCAGGTGTGTGCTTTAAGGCCTATACCAGTAATCATGTTGTTAGAAATATTTGGCTTGTTGATTCTGGGGCTTCCAGTCATATGACTGGAAATCCTGAGCTCTTTATAAGAATCACCAAGTGTAATTATCGTAATACTGTAAAAATTGCTGATGGGACTTGTTACCAAGTCTCTGGCACAGGGGATGTTGTTATCAGTGAACTAATAACTCTTAAAAATGTTCTTTATGTTCCAAACTTACAATGTAACCTTTTATCCGTTAGTAAACCGGTAAAAGATTCCAAGTGTGCTGTTTTGTTTCACACTAATGGCTGTAAGTTTCAGGACTTATGCTCCAAGATGGAGATTGGCAGTGCTGAAGCTTACTCTGGGCTGTTTGTGTTCAAGACTCACTTCACTGAAAAGTTTTTTGATGACATCCCTAAAGGCTTAGCTAGCTATAACAATTCTGTTTCCTCTTGTAACCAGATTATGTTATTGCATTATAGGCTAGGTCATCCTAATTTTGCTTATATGAAAAACTTGTATCCTGATCTGTTTAATGGAAAAATTATTTCTGAACTTTCTTGTGAAATGTGCCAACTTGCTAAACATACTAGATCTGTTTTTCCTAGTGGAGGTTACTCTCCAATCAAACCTTTCTCCTTGATACACAGTGACATCTGGGGCCCTTCTAAAAAGGCTACAACATCAGGGAAAAGATGGTTTGTAAGCTTTATAGATGACCATAGTAGAGTCACTTGGCTCTTCTTTTTAAAAGAAAAATCTGAAGTTGGAGAAATCTTTAAGAATTTCTATACCATGGTCAAAACTCAGTTTGAATCTAAGATTCAAATACTGAAAACTGATAATGGTACAGAGTATTTTGAGAAATCTCTTGCTAAGTTCTTAACTGAACAAGGCATTGTTCATTTAAGCACTTGTGTTGACACACCCCAACAGAATGGGGTGGCAGAAAGGAAAAATAGACACCTGTTAGATGTGGCAAGAAGTATAATGTTTACTATGCATGTACCAAAGTATTTATGGGTTGATGCCATTCTAACAGCTACCTACCTGATCAATAGGATGCCCTCAAGGGTCCTAAAGTTCAAAACTCCTATTGGAGTCCTTAAGGAATACTACCCTAAGTCTCAACTCTTTGGGAGTCTTCCCATGAAAGTGTTTGGGAGTACTTGTTTTGTACATATCCATGCCCAACACAGAGGAAAACTTGATCCCAGATCTGTGAAATGTGTTTTTGTGGGTTACTCCTCCACCAAAAAAGGGTACAAATGCTACTGTCCCACTACTAAGAAAGTGTACACTACCATGGATGTCACGTTCTCTGAAAATATGCCCTATTACAGTGCACTAACTCAGGGAGAGGGATTTGATGAATATCACAACTCATGGAACACAGTGTGTCCTAGAGATGATGATAGTCATATTCCTCTACCTGCAAATCAAGGAACTCCTACTACTGAGGAGTCTGAAAAGGGGAAAATGATGAAATCCCTCTTCATGGTACTACAAATGAACCTAATATCATTGTATACACCAGGAAAAGGAAAGTTGTCCACCAAAATCCTGAAGTCACTGATACAGATCTAAATGATTCTGGGCCATCACCTGGAATTAATGATTCAGAAGGATCCTCAGAAACTGATGAATCTGAGGGCCCCAATGAATTGGGAGATGAGCTTGATGAAAGGCCTATTGCCCTAAGAAAAGGGGTTAGGAAGTGCACCACTGCTCATCCTTTATACAACTTCTTGTCCTATGACAAGCTGTCACCTGAGTTCCATGGCTTCACTGCTAACTTGGATAATATCAACATCCCAAAGAATGTTCATGATGCTATGCAAGTCCCTGAATGGAGGGCTGAACTTAAAGAAGAAATGGATGCCCTTACCAAAAACAAAACATGGGTCATTACTCCTTTACCAAAGGGCAAACATCCAGTAGGGTGTAAATGGATATTCACAGTTAAATACAATGCTGATGGATCCCTTAATAGGTATAAGGCTAGGCTAGTGGCCAAAGGTTTCACTCAATCCTATGGGATTGACTATCATGAGACCTTTGCCCCAGTAGCCAAGCTAAATACCATCAGGATCCTAATGAGCATTGTGGTTAACCTTGATTGGTCCCTCACACAACTGGATGTTAAAAATGCTTTTTTGAATGGAGAAATACAAGAGGAGGTCTATATGCATCTCCCTCCTGGATTTGAAAGCCTAAGGGAGAAAGGGACTGTCTGTAAATTGCAAAAGTCCTTGTATGGACTCAAACAGTCCCCAAGGGCATGGTTTGGCAGATTTACCAACTTTATGAAAAAGAATGGCTTTAATCAATGTCACTCTGATCATACTTTATTTACAAAGTTCAGATTAGGGAAAACTACTGTATTAGTAGTTTATGTGGATGACATCATTCTAACAGGGAATGATGATACTGAAATCAAACACATTAAAGATATGTTGGCTTCTGAGTTTGAAATTAAAAACTTAGGTAATCTAAAGTATTTCCTTGGAATGGAGATTGCCAGAAACTCTGAGGGCATCTCCATATCCCAAAGAAAATATACTTTAGATCTCCTAAAAGAAACTGGTATGCTAGGCTGTAAGCCTGCAGAAACACCAGTTGAACCTGGTTTAAAATTGGGAAATGAACTCCGACAAATCCCTTGTTGACAAAGGGAGATATCAAAGGTTGGTAGGAAGACTTATATATCTTTCACATACAAGACCCGATATCTCGCTTTGTAGGGATTGGTGAGCCAATTCATGCATCAACCCACTGAAAGACACATGCAAGTGGCTGAAAGAATTTTGAGGTTCCTGAAGAAGAATCCTGGTCAAGGCCTTCTGTTCAAGAAGGATACCTCAAGGGGAGTAAAGATCTACACTGATGCTGATTATGCAGGGGATCAGACTAATGGGAGATCAACCACTGGTTATTGCACCTATGTATGGGGCAATCTTGCTACTTGGAGGAGCAAGAAACAGCATGTTGTTTCAAGGAGCAGTGCAGAATCTGAGCTCAGAGCACTTGCACTGGGAATTTGTGAAGGAATCTGGATAAAAAGAGTCCTTAATGAACTAGGGTTCAAGAATCATGCTCCTATTCAAATTCTGTGTGACAATACTTCTGCACTAAGTATTGCAGAGAATCCTACCCATCATGACAAGACCAAACATGTTGAAGTAGACAGACATTTTCTAAGGGAAAAAGTGGATACTGGGGAGATAACTCTCATCCATGTTAAGACACAGGACCAAGTTGCTGATATACTCACAAAGGCAGTTTCTACAAAGGTTTTTGCCCATCTACACTCCAAGTTTGGCTGCATCAACATCTACAACCAAACTTGAGGGGGAGTGTTGGAAGATGGTCATATTTTGTAGTTCATATTTTTATAGTCTTTTTCTATGGCTAGTTTGTATTAGTTTACCTTCTTGTTCCCTCTTTTTCTCCTAGATAAATCTAATTAACAGTAAACTGCTTTTACTGTTCAATAGCCGTTGGTTTCCTTTTTATAACCGTTGGGAGGCTTTTCTATATATTGTAACCTTTCCTTATCTATCCGATAAGATAACTAAGTAATAATACAAGAGTTTCCCATCTTCTTTCTTCTTCTTTCTCTAAATTCTACACAAACTTATCCAATTATCCACAAATCCGCTTTCGTTGAGTAATTATCACAAAGCAGAGAAGGATGCCCATTCAGCACTCCCATCCCCAATTACAATCACCACATTCATAATATGGCCCTCTCACTTCTTCATACTTCTCACTCACTATATCTAAACAAACAATCTTCTGGTTCTGATTCAAAGTATAAATGTCATGGGAAACCCAAAAAATCTTGCCAATTGCATACGAAAACGGGAGGCCAACAAATCTGTCTGATGATCCTTCTTCTAGTATTAGTCCCAATCATTCTATAGATAATTTCCTTTCTCGGCTCCCGAGAGATATATCCGGAAAACGAGCCGATTTATCGACCGTTAGCTAGCAAACGAGATGGTAGGGATATTTATTACTATATGGGCTAGAAGAGATTTAGTTAAACACATTGCTCATCTCGTAATCTCTTGTGTTGGTAGAGGAATCATGGGCTATCTTGGTAATAAGGTTAGTTAATTAATATGCGTGTGTGTGTGTGTGTGTGTGTATATGTATAGCAAAATTCTACCGGTAAATAGATAGATGATGTATATTGATTGCAGGGTTGTATATCAATAAGCTTCTCATTGCACCAAACAAACCTTTGCTTTGTGTGCTCACACTTAGCTTCGGAGAAAAAGAAGGAGATGAGCTGAAAAGAAACGCCGACGTCGCGGAAATCCTTAAGAACACGCAATTCCCTAGGCAATGCAACGATCCCGACCGTCGATGCCGGAGAGAATCCTCGACCACGAGTAATTAATTAAGCATCATGCATCCGCATGTTAATTTATTTATTATCACGTACTCACGTATCCGTGTATCTCTGTACGTATCTTGATCATTTGACTTGTTGACTTTGTGATCGTATTGTGACGTACAGCCGCATAATTTGGTTTGGAGATTTAAATTATCGAGTTTCTTTAACTTATGAAGAGACAAGGATTTTGTTAGAGGATAATGACTGGGACTCTCTTCTACAGAAAGATCAGGTTGGTGAGATATATACATCTTCACCCAGAATCATGCATGCATGCATGCATATCTCATCTGTAGGGGTAGGGTATGGGTGTAAATGCGATTTCGGGTTTTCGAAGGATTTTGTGACTATATTATAGATGCTGATACATATATATATACACTTTGTGGCTTATATATACATATATATGTATATGTGTGTGGTGATTTGCAGCTGAATATGGAGAGAGAAGCAGGCAGGGTATTTGAAGGATTTTGTGAAGGAAAAATATTGTTTGCTCCAACTTATAAGTACTCCAACAACTCTGATTCCTATGCCGGAGAAACTGTTAAATCAAAGAAAAAACGTCGCACTCCCGCTTGGTCAGTAGTACTCCATCTGCTTAATTCCCTTTTTTGTACGATAGATTAACGGGGATTAATTCTATTGACATTTCTCGTGTATATGAATACCGTTTATGCCCCTAATGGATAAATAATGATATATAATGCATTGTTTTTCAGGTGTGACAGAATATTATGGAGAGGGGAAGGAATGGAAGAGCTATCATACTTAAGGGGAGAATCAAGGTTTTCAGATCACAGACCTGTGTATGCTGTTTTAGCAATACAAGTAGAGAAGAAGAATGAATACCCTAATAGGTTCAGAAAAGGGTTTTCATGTGTCGGCATCACTAACCCCCGATCGTATCAAGATCCCACCATGCCCAAATACCGCTCTCAGAGCTTATGTGAATTGTAGCTCTTTCAACCACGTCCATTTTCGACCTCTGTAAAGTTGAATTGATGTGCCTTTAATAAGTGCGTGAATCAGTTTCTTTTTTTTTTTTTTTTTTTTTTTTTTTTTGTTTAGCTTATGCCACACGGTTACAATGCAAAGAGCCGAGTTTGCACAATAGGTCAATGCAGGACGAACATCTCCATAAGGAAGAGAAATCACTTTAGACCAAGATTCTTCAACTCCAAACTTATCCATTATCCACAAATCCGCTTTCGTTGAGTAATTATCACAAAGCAGAGAAGGACGCCCATTCCCCAATTACAATCACCACATTCATAATATGGCCCTCTCACTTCTTCATACTTCTCACTCACCATATCTAAACAAACAATCTTCTGGTTCTGATTCAAAGTATAAATGTCATGGGAAACCCAAAAAATCTTGCCAATTGCATACTTTCCGTTTTCGATAACATAAGAAATAAGCCCACCCTTTAAATCTTCAATTCTCCTCCATGAATCTGCCTGGAGACTATATACCCTGAGTTCAGTGCCGTAAACAACTCCATGAGGAACACACATCACTTCCACGACTTTGTAATCATCGTTTAACTCATCATACCCAAATCCATAGGCAACATAGGAACAACCTATCAAAATGGAATTTGAACTAGGCAAAAGCTTAGATTTTCTCAAAACTGGATTCCACACATACAAACCCCTTTCACCCCTGATTTAAAAAAAAAGCTGGAGATAATCCATCAGGGCCTGGAGCTGAGTTGTTGTGCATGCTGAACACTGCATTTGGTTCATCTCATCAGTGATTTTCCTCTGCAAAACCTTCAAAAGCTGCATAATCTCTCTTATTAGGAGCAAAAGAGGTAAACAAAGAAGCAAAATAAGTAGTAAATTCATTGCAAATATCATCCACATTGTTACACCAGCCACTTGAGTCTCTTCTTTTTTTTCAGTCTTCCAATAAAGTCTTTTCTTCCTCCTGCCATTAACAACAGCATGAAAGAAAGAAGTGTATTTGTCACCTTCTTTTAACCAGCGGATTCTCGACTTTGCGCCCGGTAGTTCCCTTCATCTTTGTAAGCGTCCGCCAATTCTTTCTTTAGATGATTAATTATATAACTCTGTCTCCCCCTTGATTATCTAGAACTTTGATATCTTCTTTGAGCCTTTGAATCTTCTTGGCTGAGTTAGTTTCAACCTTTTTCTTCCGGTTAAGAAGATGCTTTCTAACAGATTTGATTTTGTTAACAACTTAAAACATATGATATCATTACAATCACCCCACAAAATAAAATGATCTCCCAAAAAATAAGATCTTCGTTGTATGGTTTTCCGTTGTTCTTTTCTGAAAAATAAAGGGTTAGCAGAGAAACATTCTTTCATGGATCAACAACCTACCTACAAGATGTCAATCAACAGAAAGTCGAAAATCATGCCAAACAAACTCATAAACTTTGATCACATTAACATGACATCCTCACCAAAATACTACATTCAGTTGAGAAATAAACAGAGGAAAGTGCAAAAAAATGAAGAACATTGGAAAAAAGACATCTTAGAACATCCACCATATCATTTCTTTTAATTTCATTTCATCCACCCACAACACATGTCAATATGCAGGCAACATCACAGCTACATGGCATTACAAAGGAACCATGCTTTCAACATACAGAGAAACGTCACGGATCGAACTGCAACCACCCAGCTGAATCCTCTGAAATTTTTTGTCCTTAGAACGGCAAACCTGCAAACCTGAATCATTTACAAAAACAATTTCCCCATCTCTTGAAATGCAAAGAACCGAGTTTGCACAATAGGGCAATGCAATTGGAGGACGAACATCTCTATAAGGAAGAGAAATCACTTTAGACCAAGATTCTTCAACCCCAAACTTATCCATTATCCACAAATCTGCCTTCGTTGAGTAATTATCACAAAGCAGAGAAGGACGCCCATTCAACACTCCCATTCCCCAATTACAAACACCACATTCATAATATGGCCCTCTCACTTCTTCATATTTCTCACTCACCATATCTAAGCAAACAATCTTCTTGTTCTGACTCGAAGTATAAATTTGATTGGAAATCCAAAAGATCTTGCCAATAGCATACTTTCCGGTAGCATAATTAAGAATCCCACCCTTTAAATCTTCAATTCTCCTCCATGAATCTCCCCGGAGACTATATACCTTAAGTTCAGTCTCATAAACACCTCCGCGACAAACACACAACACTTCCACGACTTTGTAATCATCATTTAACTCATCATACCCGAATCCATAGGCAACAAAGGAACAACCTTTCAAAATGGAATTTGAACTAGGCAAAAGCTTAGATTTTCTCAATACTGGATTCCACACATACAAATCCCTTTCACCTCTTTCACCCATAGATAAACAAACCAACCCATTAACAATACCAACAATCTGAAGAAACACGTCGGGCTGCTGAGACGGGTATTCGATATCGGAAACATGGGCAGAAGGCTCATGCAAAACAGAATAAAGAGAACATTGTTTCATACCAGAATGAGTAGTGAATAAGAGCTGCTGATTATTGGAATGCTTGTCCTCCCTTAAAGATTTGGAGAAATGGGACCTGCCAAATTGTGGGCTTGATATCATAGACAGCCATTGTTTTGATACGCACTTAAATCTCATGAGGGGTTTCACCGGAAGATACATGAGGATTTCGGTAATCAGATCTTGAGGAAGTCGATGACCAACAGTCGCAGATTCTGAGTTTGAATTTGGAGAAGTTTCCGCCATTTTCTTTTTTCTGGAAAGCCTTTGGAAGAGATTCGTTGAAGTGATGCCATGAGTTTACATATGCCAGTAAATATCCTACTGCCTTTTCTTTTGGGTTAGAGTTTTTTTTTTTTTTTTTTGGGAGAGTTTTTTTTTTAGATAAAGTGATTGAAGTAATGATTAGAAAATTGATGAGGAAAAATAAACTAGAATAATGATTGGTGTAGATTATGAAATTATTGGTGAAATAAAGTAGAATAATGAATAAAATAATATTTTCTCAAAAGAAAAAAGAATAAAATAATGATAAAAAAAGTAATAAAGTTAATATGGAAAATTAGGGATAAGGACACAATCTGAAATATTATTAAGCAACAGGACAACTACATATTTTTTATAGGGAGAAGGACAACTGCATAATTTTTATAGCGAGAAGGACAAACAGTGAATCCCGAAAATCAGTGAATCTCCTTAGTGAATCCCGAAATCAGTGAATTTCGATAGTGAATTTTGACGGTGAATCTCGAAAATCAGTGAATCCCGACAATGAATTTTGAAAATTAGTGAATTTCGACGGTGAATTTCGGCGGTGAATTTAAACGGTGAATTTCGAACGCGAGTGAATTTCGATAGTGGATAAATAGTTTTGTCGCTTTATGCAAAAGTTTCAAAAGATGTCATTCTACTCAATTGATGAAATATTTTTGTCCTTCTCACTCATTCCCCCAAGTTAATAAAGTGAAATGATGAGAGATAATTTAATATTTTTTATTTGTAGTTGAAGATTTGATTGGCAGGAGAATTGTAAAAAATGATTGGTGATGTGATATTAAAAAAACCCCCAAAAACACTACAAGACAAAACAAACACAAGCTACATGTTTTAGTTTTCTATTTTACCCTTGTTAAAATGTCAATTTAATAAGGAACAATAAAACAATTCAAATCGAAAATCAAATCGGCTTAAACCAAAATGACCAAAATCAGTTACAAACTACATTAGTACTTAGTTTGGTTTCAAACCGAACCGTGTGGCACAAGATTGTTTTTTGTTATTTTTATTGTGCCCCAACACAACCCGAACCCAATTTGATATTTTAACCATACATCAAACGATTTTTGTTATTAAGTATGTATATCACTTTTTTGGTTGTCACTGATAACCTGTGCGACCACACTTATTTGATTATGTTATTAGAATTAAGGAAAATGTGAGAACGGTTATATTTTGAAATATACCTCTTGTTGTTGTATGATGTTTTTAAGTAACATTTCCAAGTGTACGATATTCTTTTTGTCTTTCATATTATCAGACTCAATATTGTAATGAAACAAGTTTCATGTTCACTTATATTAGTTAATTTTTAATTCGTTGAAGTTGTTTTATATCAAGAAGCATAATGATCCAAGTTTCATGTTTACTTATAGGTAGAATGAGTGAGAAGGACACCAATATTTCATCAATTAAAGAGAACGACAGCTTTTTAAATATTTTGAATAAATGACAAAACTATTTTATTTAATTTTTTTTGTAATTTTCTGGCGCCTTTTTTCCCAACAAAAAAAAATCAACACACTTCTATTTTATCCATCTTTTTTAAACACTTATATCTCTCAATCTAGAACTCCAATTTTATTTTTTTTCATGCTCTTTATTTTTAGACCACACATCGTATTCCGACGTCATTTCAGAAAATCCGCTGTCGAAATTACTGATTTTCGGGATTCACTGAGTGAATTTTGACAGTGAATCTCACGAAAAACAAAATCAATGAAAGTTTTATTGCGTTTGGAGTTCTATATCAAAAGATATGGGGGGATTGAAAAAAAAAAAACAAAACAAAACAAACAAACAAACAAACCAGGTACTCGGCGTCTCAGTATAGCGCGCAAAATTTTTATTTTTTATTTTTTGTTTTTTCATTTAGAATATAAAAATTATAAAAGTTGTCATTCCACCTATAAAAAATATGCGGTTGTCTTGTTAATTAAAAACATGAGGGGATGCAGCTAACTTGCTTTGAATGTGGACGCTACGGTCACAAAACCCATGAGTGTCCAAAGGTGTGTGATAGTGTTGATGCAAATCACAGGAGAGAAACACATGATTTCTTAAATCCAATAGTCCCTCAAGGCCCCACCCCTGAGAAGCCTTTCGGGCCGTGGATGATTGTACTAATAGGCGGAGAAAACCTCCAGCTCCGAGAGACAGAGGAACGATAAAACAAACTGAAACACATCATATGGCTGAAGGAGACACTACAAGAGATTCTAACGCCGGCCAGGGATTTGAAGGGCGGTCACGCTCGAGGTTTGAAGTGCTATCAGAGGATGATGAGCCAAAGGAAAACCAACATGTTGAAGAGCAGGGGCGGACCCATGTGTACCACTATGGGGTCCATGGACCCCCCTGAAATTAAAAAAAAAAAATTTTTTTACTAAACGACGTCGTTTTGGCAAATGTGTATTATCTATCAATTTAATCAATTTCCCATTCGTTCCTGAACATTTGCCAAACCCTTCGCGTTTTCAAGTTCTTCAATCCGGCAAGTCGGCAACTCTTCTGCGATTTTCGGGTTTTTAATCTTCCATCAATCCATCTTCGATCTTCGATGTTCATCCATCTTCATCGGCCGCCGGACCGCCGGTGTGGTGATTCACTAATTCGGTGGTGAATGGATTTACAATTCAAGCTCTTTTTTCTTTTCTTTGCCTGCACATCAAGCACATCCAATTCCGACTGCAGACTTGTAAGTTGTAACTTGTAAGTGTAATTTGCTTCATTTTTTTTTTTTCTTTTCAGAATAGCTTTGCGCCTCCTTTGCCTAATTGCTAATTTGCCTTCACGGCTTCACCTTTCCTGCCATAAATGTTTTGATAATTGATAAGTTGTTTAAGTAGCTTTGCCTAAATTCCTAATTGCAAATTTGCAATTTGCCTGCTGCAAGTGTTAGGGCGTTTTTGGCCATATGGCCCAAATCTTTGTTCAGTTTGTTGGATACTTGAATTTGTGTTCCTTTTCTGATTTTTTTTTTATTTTTTTTTATTTTAACAGTGTAACTTAGTGAAATTATAGCTCTAGGGATGAGTATCACAAGATATTTTAAAAGAAAAATATCAGTCCTAGAGGAAATTGAAACCGATTTAGGAGATGGTGCTTTTGGTAGTGCATCTGCTCAGACTGCTCGTACTGAAGAGACTGTCTGCTTTTGGACCCCCATGAAATTCAATCCTAGATCCGCCACTGTTGAAGAGGAATTCACAGATGAAATTCAAAGATTTAAAAGGCAAATAGAGGAGGCGGCCCCAAATATAAAGCTATTATGGAGGGAATGCCAGCAAGAGGCAAAGACACAAAAGGAACTAAGCAGAGCAATAAAGGAAATCAAAGCATACAAAACGTCGGGGTTGAACAATCAAAACAGAAAGAACCAACAAGGACGTAGAAACAGCCTAACGCACCTTCAAAACGAGCCTCATCTGTTGTGGGGGCTATGCGACACACGGTGGCTTTAACATATATCTTTAATGGACAGGGAAATCCAAATACTGGACGTGACATGGCATTATTGAAATATACCTACGAGAGAAACTATGCATTCTGGGCACCAAATTAAAACATGTATTCATCGTCTTCATAAATATAAAATTTGAGAAATTGAGAAACCAAACATTCAGCATACACGAAGACTTGTCAATATGCAGGCAACATCTAACTTACTACATTAAAGATTAGAGATTCCATTCTTACAAAAGAAAGGCAAATCATTATGGAACCGAAACTAGCCACATTCACTACATTACAGCGCACTACGTGGCATTACAAAAGGAACCATGCTTTCAACATACACAAAAACGTCACGGATCGAACTGAAACCATCCGGCTGAATAAGCAGAAATATTCTTCTTTTGTCCTTAGAACGCCAAAAATGCAAACCTGAATCATTTACAAAAACAATTTCGCCATTTCTTGAAATGCAAAGAACCGAGTTTACGCAATAGGGCGTCACAGGACGATCATCTCCATAAGAAAGAGAAATTATTTTAGACCAAGATTCTTCAAATCCAAAATCCATTATCCACAAATCCGCTCTCGTTGAGTAATTATCACAAAGCAGAGAAGGACGCCCATTCAACACTCCCATTCCCCAATTACAATTACCAAATTCATAATATGGCCCTCTCACTTCTTCATACTTCTCATTCACCATATCTAAGCAAACAATCTTCTTGTTCTGACTCGAAGTATAAATTTGATTAGAAATCAATCCAAAAGATCTTGCCAATAGCATACTTTCCGTTTTCGGTGACATAAGAACTATCCCCACCCTTTAATTCTTCAATTCTCCTCCATGAATCCGCCCTGAGACTATATACCCTGAGCTCAATGTCATAAACAACTCCACGAGGAACACACATCACGTCCACGACTTTGTAATCATCATTTAACTCATCACACCCGAATCTTTCAAAACGGAATTTGACCTAGGCAAAAGCTTAGATTTTCTCAAAACTGGATTCCACACGTACAAACTCCTTTCACTAATTTTACCTATAGATAAACAAACCAACCCATTAACTATTCCAACAATTCGAAGAGACACGTCGGGCTGCTGAGACGGGTATTCAATATCGGAAACATGGGCAGAAGGTTCATGCAAAACAGAATAAAGAGAACATTGTTTCATACCAGAATGAGTAGTGAATAAGAGCTGCTTAATAATGTGTACGGGGAAAATATTTCTCATTGATTCTATTCAACTGAGATGTTACAATTTATAGTATGTAGAAACTTAGTCAATAAGCTAAGACTTTAATGCAGAATATAAATAATTAATACATAATATTGTATAATGATTAAACGGATTCTGCAAGATCATGGAGAGTATTCTCAACATGCCCCCGCAATCCCACGGGAACGGGGTGGACGTGGAGATTGGTCTTCAACGTGCTGAAGCGAGGATTGCCAAGTGGTTTAATGAGGATGTCGGCAAGCTGATCCTTGGAAGAGAGGAACGAAACTGGAGACGCTTGGAGGCGACCAACTCACGGACATGGTGAAAGTCAATCTCAATAAGCTTGGTGCGAGCATGAAAGACCGGATTGGTAGCAAGATAGGTGGCACCAAGATTGTCGCACCAAAGAACAGGAAGTGTGGGGAGCGAGATATTCATTTCACAGAGAAGAGCACTAATCCATTGCACCTCTGCAGCGGTGTTGGACAAGGATTTGTATTCAGCTTCGGTGCTACTCTTGGAGACAGTTTGTTGTTGTTTAGAGCGCCAACTGATCAAATTATTCCCTAGAAAAATGCAATAAGCGCCAACAGAGCGACGATCGTCAGAATCAGCTGCCCATTCGGCGTCAGTGAAGGCATGTAAGGCAAGTAGGGAAAAGCGAGTGAGATGCAAGCCATCCGAGATAGTATGCTTGAGATACCGTAAGATACCTTGACAGCCATCCAATGTTCTTCAGTGAGAGAGTGCAGGAATTTACTACACGGTGAACAGCGAAGGCAATATCGGGCCATGTAAAGTTCAGATACTGAAGGCCGCCGACGATGGTGCGGTAAAGCGTAGGGTCAGAAAATGCAGGGCTACCATGTTGTTGAAGCCGACAATGAGTAGCCATAGGAGTAACACAAGGCTTGGCAGCTGTCATGCCCGCCTTATCTAGAAGTTGCAGGATGTACTTGCGTTGTGTGAGATAGAGGCCATCAAGGACAGTGAGAACCTCAATACCGAGGAAATATAACAGAGAACCAAGATCCTTAACCGGAAATTGAGCTGACAGATGATCAAGAACCTGCTGAATGAGAGTGTCAGAGGAGCCAGTAATCACAATATCATCAACATAAATGAGGAGGTAAACATGATCAGCACCACGGGAGTAAATGTATAAAGAAGTGTCCGCCTTGGAAGCATGAAAACCATATGCCATGAAGAGAGTTTGAGAAAGTAAATAATACTTGAGTAAACTTCAACTTGGTTTATTCATCATAAAAGAGTGAGTATAAATAGGTACAAGTAAGTGAGAAAGGTCTAGTAGAGTATAAGCTAGGAGAGAGCAATTAATTACTAGAGTCGGCTAGTATTAATTGCTAGAGTTGTCTATTACCTAATAAGACAAAAAGAGTTACTTTATGACTTTATGACATATTAATTGTTTATTCAATACAATTAATATGTCTTACAATTAATATGTCTCACAATAATATGTTACACTAATGTAACGTAATATTTCCACACCCCCCTCAAACTGGGTTGTATATGTTTATACAGCCAAGTTTGCTACTCAGTCTGCTGAACATAAGTGGCGGAATGGCCTTGGTGAGAATATCAGCATTCTGATCTGCTGAGGAAACATACTGGAGTTGAATAATCTTGGCATCAATCTTCTCCTTCAGGAAGTGTCTGTCAATGTCCACATGTTTGGTTTTATCATGATGGATGGATCCTCTGCCATGCATAAGGCTGAATTATTGTCACGACGAGTGTGATAGGTTCTTTGAATAGGTGCTGCTTTGAAGTTCGGTAAGGACTCTTTTTATCCATAGAGCTTCACAAATACCCAAAACTAATGCCACGAGTTCGGCTTCACCTTTGCTTCTAGAGACAGTAGGTTGTTTCTTGCTCCTCCAGGTGACAAGATTTCCCCATACATAAGAACGGTGCTTTGTAGTGGACCTTGTCTATGTGGCGGCCCGGCCAATCGGCATCGGTGTAAACCTTGATAGATCTCTCGGCGGACTTGGTGAAATGCGAGGCCTTGGCCGGGGAGTGGATTTCAAGTACCTCGGTATCACTGTTCACGGCATCCCGATGGTGCTCGGTAGGGCAATGCATAAGAGCGGCTTACCGGAGGCCCGACTCGTATGCAATATCGGGTCTTGTATGGGATAGATAAATGAGTTTCCCTACAAGTCTCGATATTGATCCTTCGACGACAATGTCACCATGCGACGGGGTATTGCGGGGTCTGCGGGGATACGACGGGTTTGCGGCCCGGCATACCGGTTTCCTTCGGCGGGTCCGGCCACATATTTCCTTTGAGAGATAGAGATACCCTGGTTGTTTCTTGCAATTTCCATACCAAGGAAGTATTTAAGATAGCCCAAATCCTTGACTTGAAACACCTTTGCCAGTAGGGTCTTCAAATTTTGGATCTCAGTAGAGTCATCACCGGTAAGGATGATATCATCCACATATACAATAAGAATGGACCTTCTGCGTTGGTTGTCTTGATAAACATAGTGTGATCGAGTTGCATTGATGATATCCGGCGGCTTTGACCACGGTAGTGAGTTTTCCAAACCAGGCTCTTGGGGATTGCTTCGGGCCATATAGAGATTTCTGAGTTTGCATACCTTGCCCCGAGTGTGAGGATTGACAAAACCGGGAGGTACATTCATGTAGACTTCCTCGGTGAGGTCACCATTGAGAAAAGCATTTTTGATATCCAATTGGTGTAGAGGCCGATCAAGTTGGACGGTAGAGAAATCGGCACCACGACGGTGTTCGGTTTGCCCTTTGGTGCAAACGTTTCTTTATAGTCAATGCCATAAGTTTGAGTGAAACCCCTTGCAACCAACTTTGCTTTGTACTTGTCAATTGTACCATCGGCATTGTATTTGATAGTGAATAACCATCTGCGGTTGTTGTCTTCTTGCCTTTTGGGAGAGTTGTGAGATCCCAAGTATGATTATCCGGGAGGGCGATCATCTGTTTTAACGACGACCTTCCACTTATCATTTTGAAGAGCCTCACGAATATTTTTAGGAATAGAGTGAGAATCCAAGTCTGTGTAAACATGGCAAAGACGGGAGACAAGCGATCATAAGATAAATAAGTATGAATAGAGTGATCGGTGCAAGATCTCTTTCCGCTTCACGAGCAATAGGCCTATCATCAATGTCGGCGGTGGCGAGAGTCCGTAGATTCTTTGAGTGTCGGTAGGCTGCGGGTCGGCGGGCTGCGGGTCGGTAGTCTCGGGTTCGGTAGGGCTGGCGAGAGTCGGTAGGGTCTTGAGGTTCGGTCTGCGAGAGTCGGTAGGTTCTTTGAGGGTTAAGAGTTTCTTTGAGGGAAAGGGTTTAGGTCAATTTCAATCGGGTTTCCATCGGTGGCGCCTCGGTGGACTTGCTTTGTAGTAGGGAGTCCTTTCAAAAAATTTGACATCCATAGAATTGTAAAATCTCTTTTCGAAGGAGAGTAACACTTGTAGCCTTTCTGTCCTTTGCATATCTAGGAAAATGCACTTGTGAGCTTTGGGATCAAGTTTGCTTGTGTTGGGCATGGATATAGACAAACACGGTACAACCAAAGATTTTTGGAGGTAAGCGGGAAATAAGATGGGGGCGGGAGTGTGTGGCCGATAGGGTTTTGATAGGAGTTTTGAAGCCTAACACCTGTTTGGGAAGTACGTTGATTAAGTATGTGGAAGTCAATATAGCTTCACCCCACATATATTTTGGGACATTTGTGGTAAACATGATAGACCTAGCCATTTCTAGCGGATGCACTGTTCTTTCTCTCGGCAACCCCATTTTGCGAGGAGTCTCAACACTGACTACGATATGGACAATTCCCTTATTCATCAAGAAATTGCGAGATTAGACTCGCAATATTCAAGAGCATTGTCGGTCTTCAAAATTTTGATCTTAGTGTCAAGCGAGTGGAGACCATGTTGTAAAACTCTTGAAAGATGGATCCAACTTGATTTATCCTTCATTAAAAATAACCAAGTGGTTACGGTGTGGTCATCTATGAAGGTAACAAACCACCTCTTCCCTGTTATGCTTTTTACTCTTGAGGGTCCCAATACATCATTGTGAATTAAGGTGAATGGTGTGGATGGTAAGTGAGGTAATTTTGCATACACGATTTGGTGAGTTTGGAAAATTGACAAATATCACATTGAAGATCATTCAAATTACAACCTTTAAACAATTCGGGATCTATAGACTTTAAATAACTAAAGCGGGATGTCTAGTCTATAATGCCATAACATGATATTGTCAAGGTTTTGAGTGCGAGTGGCGAGGCGGATTCGGTCTTCGGTCTTGTCTTCGACGGGGTCGACCACATACGATCCCGAGCACGGTTTAGCGAGTCCCAATCAACCTTTGAGGAATGATCTGGAAAGTGCAACGATTCTCATTAAAAACAACGATCCGAGTTCAAATCTTTAGTAAGTTTCTTGTGGATATGAGATTGCAATCTAATTTTGGAACAAATAGGACATCCTGTAGGCATATCTTATTAGTAAGTTGCACCTTACCAAAACCTTTTGCACTAGAGATAGATCCATCGGCGGTCTTAACATTGTGAATTTGGGAACATGGCTTAAGTTGAGTAATGAGATTTTTATTACCGGTCATATGGGATGAGGCCCCGAGAATCAACAATCCGGGTTTCATTACTAATAAATGAGTAGAATTTACATGTCTTGGCATGAGAGGCTATGTCGGTAGAGTGACTACCTCCCTTTTGTTGAGTTAGGAAGGCTTTGAATGCGGCAAGGCATGTGCATTCAACTTTGTTGTCATCTTCTTCCTCACTTATGTGTACGCACGACTTTCCTTGGCGGGTCTTGAGGTTTTGGAGGAGTTAGGCTTGCCATGTAGTTTCCGGCAAGTGTCCTTGGTGTGATTTGTGCGTTTGCGGTGGTCACGAAACGACTTCCCGGTTTATCGGCGGGCTTCTGTAAGCCTCGGTAACCTCGGCGGGGTTCTGACGACGGTCGGCGGGGTGGCACTCTCGGTAGGGTTGTCGGCGGGGAGTTCGGTAGCATCACTTTCCTCTGCTTTCCTCGTGTTTGACCTCGGCAAACATGGATTTGAGATTTGGGAGAGGTTTAGTAGCCGAATTCTACCTCTAACATCATCGAAGTAGGATTCGATCCGGTGAGGAACTTGAATACTCTCTTCTTTTCTATGATGTCTTTATACGAAGCGACATCCTTGACATCATTCCGGGAGTGAGTTTCCAACATATCTAGGTGTTGCCATGCCTTAGATAGTTGGTTGAAATATTGAGTCACGGACATATCTCCTTGTCTGCGGTTTTGAATTTGAGCTTCAAGCTCGCCCAGACCTCGATGTATTGTCTTTCTTGGAGTAAAGATCCCTGGCATTATCCCGGATCTCCTTTGCGGTATCATACATCATAAAGTTCTCACTAATCTCTTTTGTCATTGATCTTGTGAGAATGGTCATGACTTGATTATTAGTAGTATCCCATGCTTCAAATCCTGGGTCATCTTCGGCGGGGGCGGGTTTAGAGCCGGACGGGTATCCCGTCTTACCTTGTCCGAGAGATGTACATTTTCATAGACCTTGACCACGGCAAGTAGTTGTTGCCATCAAGTCTATGATTAGTGTAAGATGAAGAGTCGGTGATCCCGGTCTGTGAGGCGGTGGGACTCAACCGAGGGTGAGGAAGCTTCGGATAATGAAGACATTCTTGATTCGACGAGTGCGAGAGTTTGCGGCGGATTCGGGAGTTTAACGCTACGATACCATGAAGAGAGTTTGAGAAAGTAAATAATACTTGAGTAAACTTCAACTTGGTTTATTCATCATAAAAGAGTGAGTATAAATAGGTACAAGTAAGTGAGAAAGGTCTAGTAGAGTATAAGCTAGGAGAGAGCAATTAATTACTAGAGTCGGCTAGTATTAATTGCTAGAGTTGTCTATTACCTAATAAGACAAAAAGAGTTACTTTATGACTTTATGACATATTAATTGTTTATTCAATACAATTAATATGTTTTACAATTAATATGTCTCACAATAATATGTTACACTAATGTAACGTAATATTTCCATTAGGGGCCTCCACCTCCCAGGTTCATGATATAGTGATCAAGTGGGAAGATCACTTCCTTCTCACTCACTCGCATGTCCACAATCACCTCAATACTTTTGGCTCCAGTGGTTTCCTAGTGACTTCCTCCGGGTGACTTAGCTCTAATTTAGGCACATTATCCTCTGAATTCTCCAACACCGGGTGCATTTTTTCACCCTTTTGTTGATCAACATCTTCAACCATCTCTAGTGTCGAATCAATAATGGGACAATCGTCTTCATCGTCATACCATATAGGATGAGAGGATGTTTTTAACCTTTGTTCCTTAAGCCTATCAACTTTAGTTTTCAGCTCGTCAATTTTCCTTTGCATATTCTGAACCCATGCGCTTTGCTCTTCTCTGAACTGTGAAAGCTCTTGCCCAATTTCTCGTATAAACTCTACATTAGCTATTTGGAGCATTTGTGTTAGATTTGAAGTAAGAGACTGCATAATGGCTTCAAGAGATTCATCTGAATCGGGAATCAGACTTTCAAGTTCAATAGACGGCTGAGAATTGGACCAATCATGAGACACATGTGAGTCACCATAATAGTGGTTTGATTGGTCAGTCCACCCTGGATTGGAATTTGTGGATATGAATTGTAGCTCCAATCCGGATAACTCGGCTCATTAGGATAACATCTCTCCTTATTGTTAGGAAATCTACGCGGGAACGCAGCGGAATTCAAAAATTTGATTTCCTTTTCCCAAGATCGAATTCGTTTAAGCAATAAACGAATAAGCTAAAGACGGCGGTTACCTTGGTTGATCTAAAAGATCGACGCTTTGACCGTCTAAGGAGAGTAGTTCAGCATGGAGCCGCCCAAGTGTTCGGCCTCTACCGCTAGTCCACACGAACAGCCCGCCGGAATCCCACCATGGATTGCTATCGGAAAACCCCGGTTGCTAGACCGGACTTTTTCCTCCCTCACAAACTCACTATAGGAAGCCCCCTCTTTCTTACACAAGAACTATGAGTTCTTGCAATTTTTCACAAGAACAATTGCTCTTGGAAGAATGGTGTACTAAAGAGCTTGGCAAGCCCTCTTATTTATACTAGAGAGGGGCGCCCAAGAGGCTTGTAGGAGGGGAAAACCTTTTTCCAATAAAAATAAGAAAAAACAATTAATGTGATTGATTTATCTCTTTTAATTTAATATCTTATATTAAATGAATCCATAATTTATAATTCTCCAATATCTTATATTGAATGTAAATTATATTATTACCATAAATCTATTTTCTCAGAATCAATTAATATCACATATTAATATTATGGTAATCTTATTAATTAAATTGCACAATCCAAGTGTGTCATACACACAATGAATGTGGCGCCCAAAGTTTCCATAAATTGGATTATGGAAAATTCTTTAATTAATATAATGTTATGATTAATTAATTTGCAAAATCCATATATATATCATATGTACACATTTCGAATTTTACACATGTATCAATATACATATTTAATTAATCATCATAATTAATATCTTGTATTATATTTATTCATAATAAATAAATACCACCATATTAATTTACCACTATAACCTTTATAGTCTCGAGATAAACTTTCCTTATTTGGTTATCATCTATAACCACATTTTAATCCGGCTGGATATTCATATGTGTGTGACCCGATAGGCTTCAAAATATGTTGGCCGTAGACACAAAGCGCAAATTACGAAAATGCCTTTCATGCCTAACGATCACGGGATAGCGTCTAGCAACACACCGTGACCCCCAATCATCGGAAGAGTCAAATGCAATGACTACTACCTTTCATGTGAAACAGTTACCGTGTAACTTACAATCCTATCGCTGTAATAATATCCATACGGTCGTTAGTCGAGTGTCAAAACATCAACGACCGTATCTTATAATCTGGATATCAAGCTCTCTCGAAGTAACACGTTTACTCCCACTTTGCAAAGATTCATGAGAACGAGACATTCCTTATAAGAAGGCCCTTTCGGATATTTACCCCTACTGATAGGGTACGCGATTCCCGGACGACCAATCATGTATACTCCGCATGCTTCAGTATCACATCCAATCACTACCGCATGATCGCCCCGTGGCTAGGGGAAACCTCAATAGTGTCAAAGCATGACAATCCACACCGTGATGCCATGAAGACTCCGGTCCTAAGGATAATTACACAACCGCCACATAGTGTGACACTTATCCGTGTAAGTGGGTCAGTCTAACGTACGCATTCTCTAATACACGTCCACGTACAGTCCAAGTGTCTCTACACTTCGATAGACGAGATCTATCCCTGCCCTTAAAGACGAGAGGACATCCAATACGTGCTCGTCTGTCTATACTATCAATGCCCTGTTTAATAGTACATCAGCCTAGAGACATTTAAGCATCAAACTTATTAAAGTGATTAGAGATCTCATCAACCATAATCGCCTATCATGGTTTCTCTATCACGAGTTTAATACTAAGGGCGTTATCATATAACAATTCATAATTGGTTCTTTAAAAGAACATATATATGACAACGAGAATAAGCCATTTTATATATGCATAAACATAAAGAAATAGTACAAATGATCCGACCCGGTCGGATCCGGTCCAACCCGATTGGGTTTAGGACACTATTTCAACAATCTCCCACTTGGCCTAAAACCAATCACTAGCACACACAAGACCAAGTTGAAACACAAGAATCTCATGCAATACTCGCAACCACCCTAGCCATAAACGGATCGCTATCCGTGGGGACTCGACTATCTTCACATCATGTTCGAATTGACAAAGTCAAAGGAACCGCCTCAACACACACACGAATCTTTGACGAGACCCTGGTCCTTGCTCCAAGCAATGAATCCACTTACTATATCAGCTATATAGAAAGAGCGGAAGAACCATACAAGGTTCAGGAATGAACCTCCTAGATCCATGTACTGCTCCCGCTGCGCCTCCAAGGCACTACTGTGTTTTGGCCTAGTTGTAGATTTTACAGCGGCCCATAAGCTAGAACATTTCTAGCTCACTGTATCACTTTAAATAAAGTGACTGCAAACCCGGACCGTAGCTCCCACTCGCCTTCATAAGACTTAGGATATACGTACGTATATCTACGTTTATCTAATTCCAAGTTTCAATAAACTAAGAACTTTCCTTAACTTGTTTAAGGATATTCTCGACGTTTGCTAGAATTACTTTCATACTTGCTCATGACTATTCATGGAGTGTGAACCTCTAGCATAACTTTTATGATGGTTCCAATTTCCGTAGAGAGGGAAACCTTTCATAAGTATCATCCTTTTACCTCATCTTTGGGACTAACGTCCTAAGATAGATAGATCTTGAGAACACGGGCTAGCAGTGTCTCCAATCGTGATCTATGTAGGTAAACTATAATCTAACAATGAGTTAAATCTATCGCTATAGATTCTTATTTCCAAGAACTCGCTAATCCAAGTGCTTTCGTAAAGACCCGAACTACCAAACATTAATTGATCGTGACATGGGGTGGTAATTCCTGAGAGAGATTTAATACCTTCCTCAAAAATCGTAACACACTCCCACTATCCCTCTTGCACATTGGGCATATCCTTATTTTGACTAAATCAAACTCCTCTGATTACAAAGAGATCGTCTAGAGAAACTTGTTTGAGTCCATAAATGGACCTCGTGGGCTCACATATCATGTTATAGTCTATGAGCATTGAGTATGCCTTGACATCTTCAACACTATCATATAGCCATGATACGAAGTTATAACAAGCATAGTCCGAATAGAACCGGGCTCGCCCTTACGGGGACATTCCCTGCGGTAGGACAAACTAGGTTCACAACCTGGTTGTCACTGATGGAATCCAATTCAGATATTATGGCTCCTGGCCATATCTCTCAATCTTGCCTTTTAAACGTTCTTTCATAAGTCATGAGATATTCATTCTTCAAGATGAACATACCAGCAGCCCTTTCAGGCTTTAGGTTATCCACAGACTTACAGAACATTTGTGTACACTGAGCAGTGTTCTACACCTCATCGCTATGTGGCGTCCGCTCACGTTCCTATGGTTGAATATATCTTTGTGGTTCTCAAACTCTTTTGAGATCGATTCACTCCCACTTGTTTCTCTTGGAAGAAACACTTCCTCTAGAAGACAAAGATGTTCCGAGACAAACACCTTTTGCTCCGCGGATGAGTAAATAATATCCAAGGTGTGCTAGCTAAGACATTCCACAAAGTTGCATATGTCGTACTAGGCTCCAAGCCTTTCTGACTTTGCCTATGACAACTTCAAATCATCGGTTAAGATAGATTTGACATTATCCTCTTCCACATCTAATATGGAATTTTATTCAACCTTTATTCTTCGGAACTCGGTTAAGTATAAGGGCTCTATCCCGAAACGGGTAAGGGATACTTCGCATGGCTTGCGTCACACCTTCATCATATAAAGTGTTGTTTCCATTTTGGGAACACAATCTAATTGCGTATCCCAAAGATGGTATCCTTCAAGGGAAGAATCTTATTCCCTTTCAGACGATTACTTCAATCCAATTGAAGATTAATTCCTAAGTAGCTCATCAATCTCATATTCGTACTAGCTCGAAATTTTCGGGCTTTCCGAATTATCGTACTTCAATAAGTACGTTCAACTATTTCTAAAAATAGTCATAGAGATTAATAAACATTTATTTGTGATATTAACTATCATGAGCCAACAAACATCGGTATGTTTAGGCTCTAGTCAAACTTCTAGGTTTCATAACCTTTTCTTAAAAGGGTACTTTAGTCCTCTTTGGATAAGGTACGTATAACCCACATGATTCATGATCATATGGTTCAAAGAAAGATCGAATGACGCTTAATTACACGCTTCCCTTCCGGAGAGACTATGCCTACACAACCACAAATCAAGAATAACAAACCATACAAATATTTAGTTGAGATCTCATCACATATATCAACTATTTAGTGACATCAATCTAGTATGTTAGATTCAGTGACCCTCCAACTTTATCGGAATAACATTTATTCTTTACAATTGAGTATGTCTACCAAATCCTAACAAATAACTGAAAGTATGTTCTTCATAAGAACCGAAACATAATAACATTTATTTGGTTCCCTTTTCAATTTACTAGATCCAGAATATGGTAAGTGTCACAACGTTTGTTTCACCTTCCATATTTGTCATCCAATCCTTCTAATTTAATCACACTCGTAAGGTATCATATATCTTAGGGTTGACTTTTAATTCGGAAAGATTTATCTCAACTCTCTTGCCTATAATAGAAACTTCGATAAGTTCTCTATTTAAGCACACGCCCTAACTTTCCTTTTAATCCTTTAAGTACTTGTAAAAGTTTCTTATTGTAGTCTTCATAAGACTTAAGAAATATCACAAGAACCATGTCTTCAATTTCCTTTCATAAAGAAAATCTAAATTCATTAAATAGTTTATTTAACCTTTTGAATTGCATTCAAAACATGAACTATTCAATTAACCTTTAAGCAATGATAGAATTAAGTCGATACTTAAATCTTTTAATTTTGAAAACAACCTTTCCAAAATTAGACATGTTCATTCTCATTCAACGTTTGAATTATTTGTCATCGTATGACTGAATGATCATCTTGGATCGTATCCAATATCATGAGCTTCCGCTTTCCTTTAATAATTAAAGTCTCGGAGTACTGCATCAATTATGTAGTCTCCTTGTCTCTAACTACTATAACGGGATTGCTCGTGTCATTGCTTATTTTAAAAAAGATTAAAACTACTTAACCATATTTGAGAACGATTCTCAAAAGGTAACAGTCATGTTTGGTTTTACTAATCGAGAATAAAACATAAATATAGAATTTGCTAACTACAACATTAAAAAAATGAAAATAAAAGAGTGTTGTTTGTTTATACACACAAAATCAAAAATGGTCTTTTGGTTTATGATTTTGCTCCCACTAGTTAACTACTCCCAATTGACTTTCAAGAATTATTAAATTCTTTAGTGGACAAGATCCCACTAAACTACCGCGACCCCCGCTTTGGCTGGTGGGCCGAAAATAGTCTAATAGGTAGACAACATCTTTGTCAATCGTATCTTATACGACTCTTGTTGTTTGACTAGTCAACTCTTTGACAATTTTCATCTTATGAAGTAGTCAAACCCTTGCCTCTAAAATCCAAACGACCCCGCTTTGGCCGGTGGCCGAGAGAATTCTTAGTCAAGTCATAACCCCAATATTCGTGAGATCTCATACGATCATATCTCGATAATGACGATATACCCGAGGTAGGTCAACCCCCGCTTTGGCCGATGAGTTGGATCCGAACAAGGGCTCTTCACCGTCATTATAATATGGGGAGGCAATTTCAACTTGATTCTTTTGAGGTGGAAGTATTTATGTAAATTAATTCACTTAATTAATTTAATTATGGTCTCATCATAAATATGTCTATCTCTATAAACATACATCCTACACATTTATCTAGATCGTGCCTAGTCATGCATCTATCGTATCATATAAAATAAATACAAGCACAAAATAAATAAATGCGTAAAGTAACCGGTATGATCATGGACTTTTCCAAGGTGCGGTTTCGAATACAAACTGACGAAACCGCGGGTCACAATCTAAGGGTAGCTGCAACCACCAATAGGATCTTTAATGCTCCATTCTCCAATGTGATCTTTATTTTCGTCTTTCTTTGGTATCCATCTTCTGCTCCATTCTTGTTACATTTAATTCTATCTAATAAAATAAATACACCCGCCGCACACGGGGGGAGCTAACGGGAATGGGATGAATGCAGAAAATAAACTAGGTCACGTTCTTCATAACGGCCTAGGACAATTTTAAACCAACGAAAAATTAAATCATTCACATCTATCCTATCGGTCGAGTCCATGATCAATCGGGGTCCATATAATCATATTATATCTACACTATCTAATCCATACAATTAAATCTTATGAAAAAGATAAAATTAAAATTTAACTACTTGCGTCTTAATTAATCAATTAACATTTAATCCATTAAATAATTTTATCTAATCAATTAACTAATTAACATTTAATTAATTAAATGATTTTAATCGAAATAAAATTAACGATTAATTTTAAACGATTTTAATTTTGATTTTAATCAATTAGAACTATTCTAAAATTAAATTAAAATTAAATCACTCTTTTGTTTCTTTCCTTTTGATTCGTAATCAAAAGGGATGTCGTTGGTTTCCTAAACCATGACACGACTAAACAACGAGATATCTATGCACAATAAATATCACGGGACGAAAAGTCGAGCACATCGAATAATCGAAGAGTGGGTTCACCGATAATCCATCACTCAACCTCGACTTAACGTGTCGTGATTTGAATCTTGCATATATCGATTAATCACAACTATGAACTATATTGAAACATAAAATACACAAAACAAAAAATCTTCTTTTCGTGTATCGTTTTACGAATCAAAAACTTTCATCTTTTAATTACGTGATTTAAACGATAAAATTAACTACGCATATAAACATGCTTATTGCTTAAGCTCGAAGCTCGCTCTGATACCACTGTTAGGAAATCTACGCGGGAACGCAGCGGAATTCAAAAATTTGATTTCCTTTTCCCAAGATCGACTTCGTTTAAGCAATAAACGAATAAGCTAAAGACGGCGGTTACCTTGGTTGATCTAAAAGATCGACGCTTTGACCGTCTAAGGAGAGTAGTTCAGCATGGAGCCGCCCAAGTGTTCGGCCTCTACCGCTAGTCCACACGAACAGCCCGCCGGAATCCCACCATGGATTGCTACCGGAAAGCCCCGGTTGCTAGACCGGACTTTTTCCTCCCTCACAAACTCACTATAGGAAGCCCTCTTTCTTACACAAGAACTATGAGTTCTTGCAATTTTTCACAAGAACAATTGCTCTTGGAAGAATGGTGTACTAAAGAGCTTGGCAAGCCCTCTTATTTATACTAGAGAGGGGCGCCCAAGAGGCTTGTAGGAGGAGGAAAACCTTTTTCCAATAAAAATAAGGAAAAACAATTAATGTGATTGATTTATCTCTTTTAATTTAATATCTTATATTAAATGAATCCATAATTTATAATTCTCCAATATCTTATATTGAATGTAAATTATATTATTACCATAAATCTATTTTCTCGGAATCAATTAATATCACATATTAATATTATGGTAATCTTATTAATTAAATTGCACAATCCAAGTGTGTCATACACACAATGAATGTGGCGCCCAAAGTTTCCATAAATTGGATTATGGAAAATTCTTTAATTAATATAATGTTATGATTAATTAATTTGCAAAATCCATATATATATCATATGTACACATTTCGAATTTTACACATGTATCAATATACATATTTAATTAATCATCATAATTAATATCTTGTATTATATTTATTCATAATAAATAAATACCACCATATTAATTTACCACTATAACCTTTATAGTCTCGAGATAAACTTTCCTTATTTGGTTATCATCTATAACCACATTTTAATCCGGCTGGATATTCATATGTGTGTGACCCGATAGGCTTCCGAATATGTTGGCCGTAGACACAAAGTGCAAATTACGAAAATGCCTTTCATGCCTAACGATCACGGGATAGCGTCTAGCAACACACCGTGACCCCCAATCATCGGAAGAGTCAAATGCAATGACTACTACCTTTCATGTGAAACGATTACCGTGTAACTTACAATCCTATCGCTGTAATAATATCCATACGGTCTTTAGTCGAGTGACAAAACATCAACGACCGTATCTTATAATCTGGATATCAAGCTCTCTCGAAGTAACACGTTTACTCCCACTTTGCAAAGATTCACGAGAACGAGACATTCCTTATAAGAAGGCCCTTTCGGATATTTACCCCTACTGATAGGGTACGCGATTCCCGGACGACCAATCATGTATACTCCGCATGCTTCGATATCACATCCAATCACTACCGCATGATCGCCCCGTGGCTGGGAAACCTCAATAGTGTCAAAGCATGACAATCCACACCGTGATGCCATGAAGACTCCGGTCCTAAGGATAATTACACAACCGCCACATAGTGTGACACTTATCCGTGTAAGTGGGTCGATCTAACGTACGCATTCTCTAATACACGTCCACGTACGGTCCAAGTGTCTACACACTTCGATAGACGAGATCTATCCCCGCCCTAAAGACGAGAGGACATCCAATACGTGCTAGTCTGTTTATACTATCAATGCCCTGTTTAATAGTACATCAGCCTAGAGACATTTAAGTATCAATCTTATTAAAGTGATTAGAGATCTCATCTACCATAATCGCCTATCATGGTTTCTCTATCACAGTTTAATACTAAGGACGTTATCATATAACAATTCATAATTGGTTCTTTAAAAGAACATATATATGACAACAGAATAAGCCATTTTATATATGCATAAACATAAAGAAATAGTACAAATGATCCGACCCAGTCGGATCCTGTCCAACCCGATTGGGTTTAGGACACTATTTCAACACTTATATGAATTATTCACCCGGTATCCATACACATCACGATTCGGCATAGGAGTTGCGTAGTGGTAACCTGACATGCTTGTAAACAAGGAAAACACAAAACAACACAAAACAACTATATACAAAATTTCAAAAGAAATAAATCACTTAGCACCGTTCCCCGGAAACAACGCCAAAATTTGGTGGGTCGTCAAACCACCAAAAATAATTCATCTACTACCTTTATAGCTAGTATAGCGGAAGTAGTGGTCGAACCCACAGGGAACGGTGGATTTATTTCCTTCTAAAATTCGTACATATTTGGTTTTTTTATAACTACTTCCTAAGAATAAAAACAAAATCAAATTCAAGAAAAACAAGAAAGGCTCCAGTTAATTAATTATTTCGCCTCAATTCCTACGATTGATTATTAATGCAAAGATGACTCGTTAAATTATTAATAAATTGGTTATAGTTGCCAACAATCGCCAAGCAACCAATTTTTCCTATATTCGACAAGCAAGACAATCGTCACTACTTATTCTTTAATTGTATAGCACACCTCTCAACAATCGCTAGAGGTTTAGTGAGAACAATTGCATTAACGATTAGAAAAACCCAACTCTAGGTATTAATACACACCGGGTTAACTTCAACCTAGATAACTTATTTTCACAACAGAGAATACTACGGGCTACGAACCGGCAGAAAATATGTTGTTTACCACTTAAAATCAAACCTTTTTGACAATCGCCTAGACTCGATTTTTTATGCTAGATCAAATTATTCATCTAATCATCCGGTCGAAACAATTAAACGAACAATCAAATCATGAATCAAAAAAATCAGAAAATAAGTAAATACTAACAATCAAACGAGGATTACGAACAATTCGATCTCACAATGTATAACAATAGAGTATTTAACAATTAATTAACTAGAATAAGAAAATAATTCTGTCATAAATATAATGTGGAGCAAAATAACAAAATTATAATACCACATGGAAAGAAAAAGAATCGCCGGCAGTAGTGTCGAGGGGTTATTCTGATGCAGGGAGGCTGCAATAGAGAGCTGCATACGTGACAACATCTGGACCACACAGTTTCATGCCACGTATGCAATTCCCTATCGAGGATGGAACCGCGTGTGGTCCGGATGTTGCCACGTATGCGGCTCTCTATTGAAGCCTCCCCGCATCGAATAACCCGATGTCGTGGTTATACGATGCGGGAGGCTTCAATAGAGGCGCATACGTGGCAACATCCGGACCACACGGTTTCATGCCACGTATGCAATTCCCTATTGAGGATGAAACTGTGTAGTCCAGATGTTGCGACGTATGCAGCTCTCTATTGAAGCCTCCGTCCCCAATATCCTCTCTTATTTGATAATAAAACCTAACTAATAAAAAAATATGTCCGTCTCACGCGCACAAGGGAAGTTTGGAAATTTATTGGGCTAAGCCCAATTATTTCTTATAAATAAAATAAAAGGAGGCTTGTTGAAAAGGACAGAAACTTTGTCAAAATTAGTAAAAAAGACATTAATAAATTTTTATTGTAAAAAGAATATTTTATGAGTGTCAAATACAAAAACGTCCTCAATATCAGTTTTTTTTTTCTTTTTCCAAGAGAAGACCACGTACTAACATCATGGGAATTGGCCAACTGACAGCAATAGTGCAATAAGAAAAGGGTATATTTGAACGGCAGTTTCCTATTACTCTTTCACACAAATAACTGTTAGGAAAATAAAAAAAAAGGTATTGTTGTCCAAACGTGAATATGAAATGTCCTTTTTACTAAAAAGAAAATGTATCTGTCCTTTTTACTAATTTGAAAAATCTTTTTGTATATTTTCACAATTTTCCCTAAAATAAAACTTATGATAATAATAATAATATTTTTTTGAAGGGAAATCTTATATTATATTTTCAATTGATTAACCGTCAATTTTACCCGTATTTCCCAATTGACCCGACTTAAACCCGGAATTAAGTTAAAACAGCCGACTAAAAAAAATAATTATCAACCACCTGTCCACGTTTATTCAAAATAATAATAAAAAAATTTAATAAAACAACCCACCACTGCACACGTTTAACATCCTTCAGAAATTTAAAAAAAAAAAATTTATCAACCACCTGTCCACGTTTATTCAAAATAATAATAAAAAAATTAATAAAACAACCCACCACTGCACACGTTTAACATCCTTCAGAAATTAAAAAAATAAAAATAAAATAACAACGAACCAGTCCACGTTTATTTAAAAAAAATAAAACATAAAATATTAAAACTACCCACAACACCCCACGGTATACATGATTCATAAATAACAAAAAAAAAAAAAAAAAAAATCCAAATTAATACAGTTTTACACTACACAATTTACTCAACAAATTAACCAACTCACTATCCCAACTTCTGTGAATTTCACTAAAAACACTCCACGGTGGTTAATATTTACTTCATCTACACTCACATTAACCATTACACTTTTCTACACACACATTTACATCTTCACTTTTCTACAAACAAAGTTACAGCTTCAGTTTTCGAGTTCTACAAAGCTTCATACCACATTACACCAGTCAATCTTCAAGTATGCAGTTCTTCTTGCAGGTTGCACTGTTAATTTTCCCAATTTTTTTCTTCCCACTGTTACACAAAACTTAACAACAGGTAAATAAACATTTCAGATACTTACGCAAAACTTAACAACAGGTAAATAACTTTGGTCCCACTCCTGCAAAAAAAAAAATTTAAACATCACGATCTGTCGATTTCTTCTATCTGCTTCATAGCTGCAGTTGCATATTTCCAGGTAACTTTGGTGCCACTCCTGCAATTTTTTTTAAACATCACAGCACTACATTAAGTAAGCATTATTAAACTTAGTGTTCATGTTTTAAGCCATCATTAGGTTAATACCATCACCTTTGATTATCATTCGTTTTTGCCTGTAACCAAACAAAGCTGTTTACTATATCATTTTTGAAACGGTTTTAGCCACTCAAACTATTACTCATGATCTCCACAGTCAAACCTTTGCCACTAGCTTCGGTAGAAAATCCCAGCAAAAGGCTGCTAACACTAACCGGATTAAGAGATATCTCAGATAGAAAGCACAATCGAAGCAGTGTGATGCCATATACCTAAGCAAACTGGGTAGAGATTCACCGGTTTGTGAACACTGACCCACTGAAAATAGCATCACCGTTGTGATGAGTTAATTTGGTGTACTCTTCAGTCTTAACTTTCAAAACCATCATACCCTAAATCAAACACAAATTGGCAACAACATTTGGCAGAGTCACATTCACATCAAAATTAAAATCGTAATATACGATATAAGCATTAAAGTGGAGAAATACGACCTGAATTTATGCACATATGATTTCCTTTCCATCTACCTTTTTCCGGCTAAGTGAGACCATCACAAGAATTACTCTTTTGTTGCCTCTTCATTATGAAACTGAAAATCCCTAAATCGAACACAAAATGTCAATAACATCAGGCAACTTCACAATCACATGAACATAAAAGGAAAATATGATTTAAGCCTAAAATCCTAGAAATACATACTGATTATAAGCACATACCATTTCCCTTCCATAAACGGTTTCCTGAGAAGACAGGCCATCAAAATCAAAAAAAAAAATTTCAGTCTTCTAACGCCCATCTTTCACTTTGATTTCGAATCAGCCATAAAGACTGATACTTTTTGGAAATCTGAACCTTCCTCATCTGTGCTTGGCCGATTTAACATGAAGTCTTCACAAATACGAACTGATTTTAAGCACATACCATTTCCCTTCCATAAACTGTTTTTTGAGAAGAGAGGCCATCAAAATCGTATATTTTTCAGTCTTCTAACGCCCATCTTTCACTTCGAATTCGAATCAGCCATAAAGATTGATAATTTTTGGAAATCGGAACCTTCCTCATCTGTGCTTGGCCGATTTAACATGAAGTCTTCACAGATTCACTCTGTCTTACTTCGATGACCGATTTAATTTTAAAAATCCAAAATTTTCGATTCAAAATTGATACTTTTTCATGATGAATCAACGCTGAAGATTAGGGTGATTAAATCCTGAACTTTTCTGTAAAAATAGAGTCATTACAGGGACGATTAAATTCGAAAATTAAAATCAGAATATAGCTAGGGATAAGGAACAAATTCACCGATTTTTTTGCTCAGACTCAAGCCATCGTTTTTATCAAAACGTGTTGCGGATTGAGTAAGCATGAGAGATGATGAGCCGAAATCCCGTAAATCTCTTAGAACATAGCTTTTCTTCTAAATCGGAAACAGAGAGGCAATAGAGCAATTCAGTTCTTCATCTTTAAACCGATTATAGAAGATAGAGTAAATGAACGTTTGGATTTTTAGAGATTCAAGGACACTTTTCAAGAACAGAGAAGAAAATTAATGGAAAGTTGTAAAGTGGGGGAGAAAAGAGAAACGATAGAGACGTGTGAGGGAGGTGGGGAAGTTTCTAGGAAAGTAGGGTATAAGAAATAAGGGGAAATTATGGAGACAGGAGCTGCGGGATTATAATTAATAATTAATAGTATAATCTAGAGGTAGGTTTTGTGTTTTATGTAATAAGGAAAAATAGGTTAAAGGGCTTGGATAAAGAAAAGGGTTGGGCTCGGGTGTTTTATTGAACAAAAGAAGAAGGCCAAAATATTAAGAAGAGAAAGGGAGGCCTGAATTATATGGTCCAATAATAATAATATATATATATTATGAAGCATACGTACCATAGATAATATATAAGATATTAATAAATAATAAATAATAATTAATAATTAATAGTACAACAAAAACGATGTAGAAAATATGACACCTAATATCTACTAATTTCTACCCACACATATATCATTGTAAATATTTCGATTATGGCATTTTATTTACATAATGTTTTCACTTATATAGCTCTTACATTAATATAGTAATTACATAATGTTTTCTGATGCACGTAGATCAAGTGAAATTAAAATACTTGACCACCAAAACTAATACTAGCAAGAGGATTAGGTCCATCGTAGTATAGCTATAGCGAATCAAGGTTGATCCCACAGGGAACCAAATTGTGGGTCATTCTATAAATAATTAATTAATCATGTCAAACACATAAAACGGTCTATGACCAACAAAGAACATAAAGGATAAATTGACACGACTCGACACAACTCAAATACAACATAATTAATCTCCCCAATCATTACATTATCGTTTGGATCCATAGACTATATATAATTAAACTAGACTCACTAACTATCAATCCGATTCGTATCTCTTTTATATTGGCTACGGGAGTCATCCCCTAAACTAGATCTAGCTCCGGGTAGGCCATCCAGATCACTATGCTACATCACGTGACTTCGCTTTTTCGGCCTCCATCTCATATGACTCGCACGCTTACAAAACTAGGGATGCCGATATTAATCGTATTCCTCACCTAGGCAACATTCCTTTGTTCAGGCGTACTTCCTAAGTGATCGCATCAGTCCCCGTCCCATTAACACTAACTTTTTAGGTATCATGTTAATCTACGATTTTCGTGTAATCAGGTGTGCGCAATTCCCTAATACAGCACAGATCTAGATCTCGCTGAAAGTCCCGAAAGATCAATTCATGAGCCGACCTAGGAGCACTATATTGGTATTTCCTCACTACACATTTTAATTAAAACAGACGAGCAACGTAGCCGTAGCCATACCTACCAAGACAAGAAATTCTAGTTGGACAATCACACCATAAAGACGTGGCTAGATTGACTCGGCGAAAACCTAAATCTTAGCGTTTCTCTATACTTATCGGATAAAATAGAAGCTCATAAAGTAATTATATATACCTACTAGAAACACGATTATTAAATCAAAATAAAATCATACATAGATCACAAAACATAGACGTGGGCGTGTGGATCCTTATAGACGAGGAATCCCCACTGCCTCACGTCGTAATACTAGATCTACATCATTTAACTAAGAAATAATAATCTCAAACGATAAATAATAATTGGGGAAAAATTAATTAAAAGAAACTAAGAGAAAATAAATACAAGAACTTACATAATTGAAGAACTTGTAAAAAACTGCTCCAAGTAAAACTGACGTTTTTATTATGAATTGTGTGTATTGTGGTGTGTTTGTGTGTGGCGTAAATATATAGGGGAGAAATTTACATAGGATAAACCTAAACCAATCTGAACTAGTTTTCCTAAATTCAAAAGGAGTTTGAAAACACATTAGGATAATTCCCGGCTAATCTTAGGATAAGGTCACAAAAATGCACCCCCCTTGGCATGCGGCCTCCATATGTCGGCGCCAATCTTCATTGGATTGGCTTGCCGGCTTTTGTCTTGCCTTACTCCTCTTTTCCGTGCTTATCCGATCCTTATCTTCAACGCATCCGTATTTGTTTGGATTTATCTTGTAGTTTAATTCTTCCATTAATAATTATCCTCCAAAAATTATCTCAATCTACAAAATAAATCATTATCCCAAAATAAATCATATTTAAATAATAAAAAATGGATAAATACCAAATTATATTTTATAAATCACAATACATTAAATAATAAATATAACCATATGATTTAATATAAAATATATATTATTAGGCCCGATTTAAGGATAATGTTGATGACTTTTACGGGTATATTTTGACCGTCATCAACTACCCCCCACTTAGACTTTGATCGTCCCGAACAAAGCATCAATAAGTCATTCCCCAAGAAAATATTTTCCATGGTCAAATCATACTTACGTAAGAAACTCGAGTCAACTCATACCGGTCATGCTCATAAGGTATCCATTATCCACTACTCCCTATGAACCGAAGTGATGTGTGCATGTGCATTCAGTTTTATATATTCGTGGCAAGATTAGAGTTTATGCTAACTTCGCAATCTAAACCTACCATCATCAGCATTCCCACTTCTTAAGCCTCGCATGGGTAAAGACATGGTGCAATAAGCAAGAGCGTTATCTAGGAAGTTTTTGGACTTGGAGACCGAGAAAAATATACTCGAAGCCTCTTAAAAGTAGAATTTTTTTTTCTTTTCATTTTCATATTTTCAAGCATCAACACATCTCAAGGAAGAAACTTGCTTTAAAAGTAAATTATGCATTGCAAGAATCTCCTTTCACGGATTGGTCAATAGCATGAATATTACCACAAGCGCGAGGCTATTTTGGTAATGTTACTACAAGCCCAGTGTTCAATATTTAAAACACAGATAAATCTCAAGCTTATTACTCCGCTTAAATGGCTAGAAGATAGGAATACATCAGTCGATAAATATAGACACTAAGTCCACATAACCAATCATCTATGCAATGTACACATAATTTCTTTAGTTATTACAATTTGAGCGGTAAAACTCGATTCAAAGATTGAGTAGTTGAATAATAAATAACTACTTGCAACAAACGGCATGAATATCCTTAAATTTGCATTCACATAAGTATAAAATGATCACGTAGTCATGTAACTTGGTTCCTTTCCTATCAATTCTTAGCTAGGAACTCACAATTCTAAGGGTACGAGCTAAATAATATGGCATTTATTCAACTTTTTTATTTATTCAAAAAAATTTCTATTATACCGTTTCTTTTACTTTTTAATTGTAGCATATCATAGCTAAGTCTCCTACCCCCCACTTAAACATGCCATTGTCCCCAATGACAAAGAAAAAAATGAGAATTTAAGAAAAAGACTTAGCTCTGGAAACAGTTCTCGAGTAAGAAGCAGAATATCGGAGTAGTCCAAGCACGTCGAGAAATATAAGCAAACCGGAGATCGCACATGAAGTTCCATCGCTGCAAAATAAGTCTTCAACACAGCTCGAAATTTGTTACAGCGTCAGCTCATAAAAAGAATAATCATTTTCGAAACAATAGAATTAATCCCAACTCGGTTCTCAGTACAACCTTTGCGATTTGGAAAACAATTAATAGACTCGATGTAGGACATGCCTATGAAACTTCACTTCACGTTATAACGAGTCGAGTAAAAAAACTTTTGCACATCCTTAACCCAATGGTCATCGGAACATGGCAAAAATTAAAAAAAAAACCTCAACTGTTTTAACGCTACTTTTATTGGACTAAAAGAAAAGAAAAACCTAAAAATCCGAAAAAAATACTACAAATACCTAAGAGATAGAAGTAGTTCTGAATTTACAGTCTTCAGCTCGACTTTCCAAATATTATTATTCCTCTGAATTATTGTCCTTAGCCTTCCAAATCTTCACCCGGTCGGCTTTTACTGAGATCTGCCTTCCGTCCTTGAGGATTCGCGCTTTTCCCTTGGGAGCAAGTCCTAAGAAAATGCGGTCGTCCTTACTATCTAAGCAGGCTCCAACCTCAGCCTCTGCTTCCGAAACGAGCGATCTTCGAGATTGAACTCTACGAGTTCGCTTTTTCACCCTTCTCCGTCTATCTTTTAACTGTAAGCTTTCCCGATCCCCAGCGAGTCCAAACACGGCTTCTGCCTCGTCTGCTAAAAGCATTGATGTGTCTGCCGGTTCTAAACGCCGGGATTGAGCGTCTTTATCCTTTTGTAAGATACACAGAGATTCTGATTCGCCATTTCTTGAGGCAGCGTCAACCATATCCGTATCTTCTTGGCTAAGAAGTAGAGAAGTCTCACCCGCACCATGAACCCTTACAACTGAAATACTTGGCAGAAGCAGGAATCGGAGTCTAAGAATGGTATGAACTTCTGAGCCCTTAACATCGAACAGTGTGAGCTCAAACTTCTCCATGTCTACCTTTGCCTTCGAGGTCGCCATAAATGATCGGCCCAGTATTAGTGGGCAGTTGAGATCCTCCTCCACGTCCATCACGACTATGTCAACTAAAAAGCGAAGCCTTCCAATTCCTATAGTCATGAAGTTTAAGGCTCCAGTACGCATGGTACGAAGACCATCACCAAAGCGAATGTCCATCGTGTTGTTCATTACCGTGTAGACTCCAATCCTTTTGCAAACGCTATGTGGAACTATATTGAGACTCGACCCGGAATCAATTAATGCCAAGCCAACTCTCTTTCCATCTAAGACCACGTCAACGATAAAAGCTCCAGGATCTCCTAATTTTGGAAGTAAACGGGCTCGATCCTGTAAGTCCTCCGCCTTAGGATGACAGGGCACTATGGGTTTATTGTTGAACTCGGACTCAGGGTCGGAATCAGAGCTCGGGTATTCAAAAGGTGAAGGAAAGGATGGTAGGTAGTCGGAGTCAGACTCCGAACTTAAGCTAGAATCGGAATCGGAAATAACAATCGGAATGCTAGCATGTATACCTTCAAAAAGATCGAATTTCTTTGCCTTTCCTTCCTCTTCTTGTCTCTTTCTTTTTCGTTCTTCTATTAACGTTCGACTATCCGGCCGTACTGGCGTGGTTTTACGTGTGACTTTGACTTCATCATTCCTTGCTGCAGAAAACTGGTTGGTCGACATTTTTTCTAGAACGATATTCAGTGGAATAACTAATTTACCTGGCTTGCTGTGGAAAAGGACATACAAATGTTAGTATCCTAACGGTCAGCATGATTATCCATGCTGCCGCTAGACCTATGACTACAAACGGGGGATAACAAACACAAAAACGACCCAGAAAGGAAAAAAACGACTCTTGCAGAATTTTCCCGCAAATTTTACTCCCTTTTTTTTTTTTTTTTTTTTTTTTTTGTAAAATCAAATTTTGCACGGGAACTCTACGACACATACAAGTTATAAAAAAAAAGACAAAAATTTTGAACAATTTTCCCGCCAATTTACTCTTTTTTTTTGTACAGCTAGCCAGATGGACTCTAAAACCTAAAAACAAATTTTAAAACATAAAATACGACATGAATAATAATTATTTATATAATTGACCGTTGGTTCCCCGGCAACGGCGCCAAAAACTTGATGCACGTAGATCAAGTGAAATTAAAATACTTGACAACCAAAACTAATACTAGCAAGAGGACTAGGTCCATCGTAGTATAGCTATAGCGAATCAAGGTCGATCCCACAGGGAACCAAATTGTGGGTCATTCTATAAATAATTAATTAATCATGTCAAACACATAAAACGGTCTATGACCAACAAAGAACAGAAAGGATAAATTGACACGACTCGACACAACTCAAATACAACATAATTAATCTCCCCAATCATTACATTATCGTTTGGATCCAGTGACTATATATAATTAAACTAGACTCACTAACTATCAATCCGATTCGTATCTCTTTTATATTGGCTACGGGAGTCATCCCCTAACCTAGATCTAGCTCCGGGTAGGCCATCCAGATCACTATGCTACATCACGTGACTTCGCTTTTTCGGCCTCCATCTCATATGACTCGCACGCTTACAAAACTAGGGATGCCGATATTAATCGTATTCCTCACCTAGGCGACATTCCTTTGTTCAGGCGTACTTCCTAAGTGATCGCATCAGTCCCCGTCCCATTAACACTAACTTTTTAGGTATCATGTTAATCTACGATTTACGTGTAATCAGGTGTGCGCAATTCCCTAATACAGCACAGATCTAGATCTCGCTGAAAGTCCCGAAAGATCAATTCATGAGCCGACCTAGGAGCACTATATTGGTATTTCCTCACTACACGTTTTATTTAAAACAGACGAGCAACGTAGCCGCAGCCATACCTACCAAGACAAGAAATTCTAGTTGGACAATCACACCATAAAGACGTGGCTAGATTGACTCGGCGAAAACCTAAATCTTAGCGTTTCTCTATACTTATCGGATAAAATAGAAGCTCATATAGTAATTATATATACCTACTAGAAACACGATTATTAAATCAAAATAAAATCATACATAGATCACAAAACATAGACGTGGGCGTGTGGATCCTTATAGACGAGGAATCCCCACCGCCTCACGTCGTAATACTAGATCTACATCATTTAACTAAGAAATAATAATCTCAAACGATAAATAATAATTGGGGAAAAATTAATTAAAAGAAACTAAGAGAAAATAAATACAAGAACTTACATAATTGAAGAACTTGTAAAAAACTGCTCCAAGTAAAACTGACGATTTTATTATGAATTGTGTGTATTGTGTTGTGTTTGTGTGTGGCGTGTGTATGTAAATATATAGGGGAGAAATTTACATAGGATAAACCTAAACCAATCTGAAATAGTTTTCCTAAATTCAAAAGGAGTTTGAAAACACATTAGGATAATTCCCGGCTAATCTTAGGATAAGGTCACAAAAATGCGCCCCCCTTGGCATGCCGCCTCCATATGTCGGCGCCAATCTTCATTGGATTGGCTTGCCGGCTTTTGTCTTGCCTTACTCCTCTTTTCCGTGCTTATCCGATCCTTATCTTCAACGCATCCGTATTTGCTTGGATTTATCTTGTAGTTTAATTCTTCCATTAATAATTATCCTCCAAAAATTATCTCAATCTACAAAATAAATCATTATCCCAAAATAAATCATATTTAAATAATAAAAAATGGATAAATACCAAATTATATTTTATACATCACAATACATTAAATAATAAATATAACCATATGATTTAATATAAAATGTATATTATTAGGCCTGATTTAAGGATAATGTTGATGACTTTTACGGGTAATTAGAAGATGGAGGTCTGGCCGAACATGGTAGGGAGCAGGCTTAAATAGAAATCAAGTTTTATAAAATGTGATGTCATGACAAAAATCATTTCATACACTTATAAAGTTAATCTCTTAATGTCACATGTACAAAGTCTTTGATAAAATATTTATTAATTCATGTATGTCACATATAAAAGTTGATAAAAATAAGAATAAAATAACGCATCTCTTTCATAACGTCCATAGTAGGGACTCATACAAGCATCAATCAATCGGTGACCATGGCCAATTTGGAAGACGACACTTTGGTTGATGCCCCAGTGACCATGGACACTTTGGAAGACGACACTTTGGTGGATGCCCCAGTGACCATGGACAATGCAAATTTTGCATGGTTAGAGACAATTCCTGTGGATGTAGTACATGTTACGACACCTGAAACAGTTCCGCCTACAGGTATGACATTGTAGTCTTTCAAACTTGCACCCAATATAGCAATGTTTACGAATTATTTTCCTCATCGTTGTTGTAATAGTACCCGTGCATGTTTCTAATATCTCATTCATCTTACGTTTCATTTCATTGAAACGCCCATTATTATTTGATTATAACATACCAATGTACTCCCACAACGTGCTTAGGTTCTCCTCAGCACACATTCCATCAAATTGAACGTCAAAATGCAAGGTGGTCTTTTGGTCCACGATCCTCCACATGTGAACATTGCAATGCTCTAATGTGGATAGATGAAAAGACTACATGTAGTAGTACCAGATCGCCAAAGTTTCAACTTTGTTGTCTGAGTGGAAGTGTTCGATTACCTTTGTTACCTCCAACTCCAACCCAATTAAACAACCTCATTTCAACTTCTACTTTCAGTGACAATATCTGAACGTATAATTCTATGTTCTCTTTCACATCGATGGGTGGAAAAATTGACCACTCTATCATGAATAGACCCGAACCTTACAGTTTTCATATAAGCGGGGAAAACTATCACCGGATTGGCTCACTTATGCCACCACCGGGTGAGCGAGGAAAATTCATACAACTGTATATTCATGATACCGACCATGAAGTTGATAATCGGATACATGCCGTCATAGGAGACCATGAATCAATATCATCTTTAAATATGGAAACCATTCGGTGTTTGAAACAAATGCTAGATGAAATCAATCCTTATGTGCGCATATTTCGAAATGCATGCAACGAGTTGCACAACAACCCTTCATTGAATTTGCAATTGAAAATCATTCGTAACCGAGGTGGTCGACAATACATACAGCCCACGGCTCATGAGGTAGCAGCTCTGGTGGTAGATGATACGTTAGGTGATAATGCAGGTCGTGACATTATTGTACGCACCCACGAAGGCATTCTGAATAGAGTCTCTGAATTACAACAATCATACATGCCACTACAATTCCCTTTGCTTTTCCCTCACAGGACCGATGGATGGAATTATGATATTCAGTCCTCTGCATCATCTTCTAGAAATCATGAACGTGTTTCCATGCGCGCATACTATGCATATAGGGTACAATCTCGAGAATCAGAAGGGACAACATTATTACGAAGTGGGAGATTGTTTCAACAATTTTTAGTAGATGCATGGGCAGCTATCGAGCATAACACATTAAAATTCTATCGCACTCACCAATCACAACTGCGAGGAGATGTATACCAGGGTATCGAAGATGCTATTACAGCCGGGGACAGTGATGCATCTACTGTTGAAAGGCGTTTTGTGTTGACATCCGCCTTCAGTGGAGTACCAAGAAATATGATGTAGCATTATCAAGATGCCATGGCGATCTGTCGATATTTAGGCACCCCCGACTTATTCATCACATTTACATGCAATTCTAATTGGATTGAAATCAAACGTGAGTTAGCAGCATTTCCTGGACAATGTGTTGAGGACCGGCCCGATATCGTGTGTAGAGCGTCCCGTATAAAACAAAAAAGGTTACTGCACGAACTGAAAAAAAAAACATGCTTGGGAGAGTTAAAGCAGGTACAATTCACTCATATTACCGTCCTCCTTCTATTACATGTTCTTTTATCATACTAACAATTTTTAACTTTATAGATTTCTCCGTCATTGAATTCCAAAAGCGGGGCTTACCTCACACTCATATATTCTTGACACTTGAGAATGAAGACAAGCCTACCACCGCAGAAGATATTGATCGCTTGATATGTGCAGAAATTCCAGATAAAAACTTGAACCCTATGTTGTATGAGTATGTGACAAAATTTATGTTGCATGGGCCATGTGGTGTTGGTTACCCAAATGCCCCGTGCATGATAGATAGAAAATGTTCGAAGTTTTATCCTAAGCCGTTTTGTGATGCCACCACCTTTAACAACGACAGATTCGTGTCTTACAGACACAGGGATGATCCAGCGAATTATGTAGTCATTAATGGATTCACGTTTACTAATCAGTGGGTTGTTTCGCACACTCCCGTTTTGGTGGTAGGACTTGAGGCACATGTTAATGTTGAAAGGGTTGCACGGCCGTCGCTGACAAAGTACCTGTATAAGTACATGTCTAAAGGCGTTGACCGAGCGAATGTTTTAATCCGTGGTACGAATAACGCAGGAGATGATATTGGACAAACCTCCATAATAATGAAGATGAAATCAAAGAGTATTTGGATTGCAGATATATCTCATCAATTGAAGCTTGCTGGAGGATTTTTGAATTTGAGTTACAAAGGCAATATCTTTCTGTGATACGTTTACAATACCATCTTCCCAATCATCAATGGGTTACTTTTAGCGATAGGGAAGATATATTTCGTATTGCAGATCGTCAACACCTGAATAATACTATGTTGACGACATGGTTTGAAACGAATAGGACTAACGCCGATGCCCGATCACTAACATATGTTGAGTTTCCAACGAAATGGGTGTGGAATAGCTCAGCTAAGAAGTGGTCCCCCCGTCTAAATAGTAAAAGCATTGGAAGGTTTCCATACGCACACCCAGCATCCGGAGAACGTTATTATCTTCGTATGTTGCTTCATAAAGTTAGAGGGGCTACAAGCTTTGATCATTTGAAGACTGTGGGCGATACACTTCATCATACATTCAAGTTAGCATGCATTGCTCTTGGTCTGGTAGAAGATGACAATGAATGGGATCTAGCACTAAATGAAGCTTCTTCATGGGCTTCTCCAGCTCAATTGAGGAATATGTTCAGTACACTGTTATTGTTTTCTGAAGTTCATGACCCAAAATCATTTTGGGAACGTCATTGGAAAAGTCTTACAGATGATATTTCGTATCGAATTCGACGTCAAGTTGGTAGTTCATCTACGAATGCGGGCGACGATGAACTGAAAAACCTTGGTCTTCTAGAGCTCGATAAAATATTAAATAAGAATGGTCGATCCTTACGTGATTTTTCTGACATGCCCTTGCCATCTGTTGAAGCAGCTGCATTTTCTCTCAATAGGTTGATAAGGGAAGAGTTAGACTCTGACATAACCGTTGAAACTGAGTTGTTTCAGAACTTGCATTCTGGATTAAACGCAGAACAACTACATGCATTTAATACTATTGTTTTGTCACATGAAAATAAAACAGGCGGGTTGTACTTTGTTTACGGAAGCGGTGGCACCGGCAAGACTTATTTGTGGAGGACTTTAATTTTGAAGTTTCGGTCTATGCATGAAATCGTGCGATCTGTTGCTTCATCCGGCATTGCTGCATTATTATTACCAGGAGGACGAACAGCACATTCACGCTTTAAGATCCCATTAAATCCAGATGAATCTTCAACTTGCAATATCAGTTATAACTCTGATTTGGCTGATTTAATTCGTAGAGCTGCTTTTATAATATGGGACAAAGCACCAATGATGCACCGCTATGGGTTCGAAGCATTACACAAAACTATGCATGATATCTTAAAAAATGAACCTTATTATGATGCGAGTCGTCCTTTTGGTGGTAAATTATTTGTTCTTGGTGGTGACTTTCGACAAACGCTGCCGGTCGTCACTACCGGAACACGTGCAGCCACGTTATCAGCCACAATAACAACTTCAGCAATATGGGAGCAATGCACCGTCTTACATCTCACTACAAACATGTGTATATCCTCATGTGATTTATCCGAGTCTGTACGACACCGTCATGCAGGTTTCTCAAAGTGGATTCTATCAATTGGCGATGGCATGGTTCCTGCTATATCTTTGACAGAGTTTGGGGAAACAAATTGGGTTCAAATACCAGATGAATTTCTCATTAAGAATGGTCCTGATGCTTTAGATCGATTAATTGACTTTATGTACCCCAATCTTTGTGATCGTTACCAGGATATGTCATTCTTATGTGATAGGGCAATTTTAGCGTGAAAAATAGTGATGTGGATGTCATTAATGCCATTATGTTGTCGAGCATTCCTGGAGTTGGCCGTACATACTTGAGTGCTGATAGTCTTTCACAAGATGAGCAACAAAATGATCAACAACACTTACACCCAGTAGAATTCCTTAATTCTTTGGATCTCCCGAGACTACCCAGTCATTCTTTGTATCTTAAAGAAGGTACACCTGTCATCCTTCTACGAAATCTAAATCACTCGAATGGCTTATGCAATGGTACACGCCTTTAAATACTAAAGTTGGGCGTTAAAGTACTTCAAGCTCAAATCCTTAGCGGTTCCAATGCGGGCTCTGTTGTTCTAATTCCTCGCATCACATTGTCTCCTTCTAACATGGAAAGTCTGTTTCCTTTACGACGACGACAATTCCCATTGAAGGTGGCATACTCCATGACGATAAATAAGAGCCAGGGTCAAACTATAAGAAGTGTTGGTGTTTATCTTCCTAACCCCGTCTTCTCGCATGGACAGTTATACGTGGCAACTTCCCGAGTTACTTCACCCGATGGGCTTAAGATGTTAATAATGAACAAAGATCACGAGCCTTCGACTCATACTCAAAATATTGTTTATCATGAAGTTCTAGACTTACACCATTGATTGTAATAAACACTGTTCTATCATATCATAGTCTAAATGTTGTTTAGTATACGGAATCATAGACTTGCAGCATTCATTGTAAAAAAAAACATTTATATTTTGCCTTTAAAATGTGTAAATGTGAAGTGCCTTAATTATTTGATATTTCATGAGGTGATTGTATTCTATTTAATTCAATTTATTCATATTCCAATAAACTTTTGTACATAGACGTCCCTTAGATTACACCCCTCTTGGTGCGTTATACCCGCGTCATGAGGATTGGCGCATCAAGGTTCGGTTTTTGCGGCTGGTTAAAGTTCACTCACGTCGACTTATTGCATTGTTCGTTGACTCTGAAGTAAGTACCATAGAAACCTTTTTCTAAACAAGGTCATACCTTTCCATACATAAGTCATACATATATATAATCGTTCCATTTTTTAGAATACTTTGATGCGGGGAAGAGTACGTGATGATGATTCTCCAGCCAACCAATTCGTCGAAGGCATTGTATACTGTTTGTCAGGAATTCAAGTTGAACTACGGACGCCTGGCTATCACTTTTCGCAGTTACCGCACCAACTTCTTATTACGACTAGAAGTCGAATCATAAAATTCTTCAAATTGGATGATACCATACCTCAATTTATGTTCTCTTTCCAAGAGTTAAGTGCCATTACACCTGTAATGCATCGCAATAGATGATTATTAGGTATGTACATTTTCAGCGAATATTGATGTTGCCATGTCATTGATCGGGGTCAATCAGGTTATAAAATACTCGACCACCATAAACCAATACTAGCAAGAGGACTAGGCCCATCGTAGTATAGCTATAGTGAATCAAGGTCGATCCCACAGGGAACCAATTGTGGATCATTTCATATACAAACAATTAATTACACATGTCAAGGACATAGAGGCGGTCTACGACCAACATAAAACAAGAATGGTAAAGACACACTCACAACGTAATTAACCTCCCCAATTATAGTCTTTATCGTTTGGACCTAAACAATTTATATAATAAACTGAACTTATTAACTGTCAATCCGTTTGTATCTATCTTAGATTGGCTACGGGAGTCATCCTCTTTAACTTGACTTAGCACCGGTAGGTCACTAGATCACTTTGTGGTATTGTTACGTGACTTCGCCTTTTGGTGCCTCCATCTCATATAACTCACACGCTTACGACTCTAAGGATGCCGATATTAACCGTACACCTCGTCTAGGCAACATTCCTATGGTTAGGCGTACTTCCTAAACGATCGCATCAGTCTCTGTCCCATTAACAATTACCTACACGGTTTCATGTTAATCTACGATTTACGTATAACTAGGTGAGCTCAATTCCCAAATACAAAACCTACCTAGATCTCGCTGAAAGTCCCGGAAGATCATTCATGAGCCAACCTAGGAGCCCTATATTGGTATTTCCTAATCATACGCTAATTAAAACAGACGAGCAACGTAGCCGTAGCCATACCTACTGAGATGATAAATTCTATTAAGTTAACCTAACCATAAAGACGTGGCTATCTAACGGATAAAACAGGGCTCGGTCGACCGAATGGTCTTTTTCCCCCAGATTACATCCCTGAATGTATCTATCAGCGTTTCATCATACGAACAGATTAAACAGTAATTCGTAAAGCATTCATATAAACTAACTTAGATACACATTAATTAAACAATGCAGATTCATGAATAAATACTAAGTGTATGACGTAGGTTATGGGATCCTCATAGACAAGGCTTCGCCACATCCCTAACGTCATAGCCTAGATCTACATCATCTAGCTATGATTAACTAACTCAAACGATAAAGCATAATTGGGAGGGATTAATTACTTAAAAGAAAGAAACAGACAATAAAGGCTTACATATTGCAGCCCTTAAATTGCTGGAAACCCTCAAATTATTCTACATTGTATCAAAGTTGTATTATGAATTGTAAGATTGAAGAAAGAATGAAGGGATGATTTTGGTGTCTAAGGTGTATTTTACAAATTTCGTAGTTGCTGCTTATATAGAGGTTTTTGCCGACTTAGGGTGGTTCTAGAAGATAAGCACGATATAAGCCGGAAACCGACCCAAACCTAAGGCTCGGTCAACTGAAGAGCTGCACTCGGTCGACCGAAGCTATAGGCTCGGTCGACCGAACCTAAGTTTGCATGTTTAACACGTTTTCTTCGTCTAGCTTGTTCCCCACTGCACGCTTGCATGTTGATCTGATTAATCTTTCATTTAATGCTCCGATTTTCTTCCTCTATTATCTTGAGATTTACTGATTGAATGACATTAATCCTCTCGATTTGTCGTGATCTACAAAATCAGTATTTATCGCACAATAAATCGATCTTTTAATAATAAAAACAGCTAAATACCAAATATCATATTAATAATCACTTAACATTAAATAATAAATATAAACGAGTGATTTAATATGAAATATACATTATTAATCTCGATTTAAGGTCAACGTTGATGACTTTTACGGGTATAATTTGACCGTCATCAACTACCCCCCACTTAGACTTTGATCGTCCCGAACAAAGCATCAATAAGTCATTCCCCAAGACAACATTTTCTATGGTCAAATCATACTTACACAAGAAACTCAAGTCAACTCATACTAGTCATGCTCATAAGATATCCATTGTTCACTACTTACTATGAATCGAAGTGATGTGTGCATGTGCATTTAGTTTTATATATCCGTGGCAAGATTAGAGTTTATGCAGACCTCATATCAAAATTCACCAACATCAGCATTCATACTTCTTAAGCCTCGCAATGGTTAAAGCACTAGAACAATAAGCAAGAGCGTATCTATAGGGTTTTTGGACTTGGAGACCGAGTACTACTCAAAGCCTCTTAAAGAGTTGAATATTCTTTTCATATCTTCATATTTTTCAAATACTATCAATCTCAAGGAAGAAAACTTCTTAGAGTATCCCCCTATCTTAGATCATGTATAGCATCGAATATTACCACAAGCGCGGGGCTACTTTGGTAATGTTACTACAAGCCCAGTGTCTAACATTTTGGCTAAAACACAGTACGTCTCAAGCTTATTACTCCGCTTTAATGGATAAAATATAAGAATGCATCGCGAGATAGATATTGACACTAAGTTTACATAACCAATCATCTATGCAATGTACACATAATTTCTTCGCTTATTATGATTTGCGCGGTATACTCGATTCACAGATTGAGTAATTGAATAATAAATAACTACTTGCAAAAATGGGCATGAATATCCTTAAATTTACTTAACATAAATATAAAATGATCACGTACTCATGAAACTTGGTTCATTTCCTATCAATTCTTAGCTAGGAACTCACAATTCTAAGGGTACGAGATACCTAATATGGTATTTATTCAATTTTTTCAATCATGTGCCGTTTCATTCAATTTTCAATTATAACATAACATGGCTAAGTCTCCTACCCCCACTTAAACATGGCATTGTCCTCAATGACAAAAATAAATGAGAAGTTAAGAAAAAGACTTAGCTCGGAAACGGCTCTCAAGTAAAGGAAAAAGATCGGAGTAAATTTTAGCACGTTGTGGATAAGCAAGTGAAAACCTGTATAAGCAGACAAACTCCACGAAACCGTTAATAACACCATGTCTATGGAAGTTATAAAATAATGTGGCAGTAATTGGGTATGAATACCGAAAAACAGTTTAGGCCACTTTATTTTATACAACCAATGACAAGGGAAACCAAAAAGAAAAATACTAAATAGAAAGAAAAATAAACAAGCGACTAAAGATGGTAGGTTTCATCTACAACCTCCACCGCCTAAATATTCTTAAAACCGGGTGGAGAAGACAAAGATCAAAAAGCATTACCCGACGTGGGAAAACACGAGGGTGACTGGCCCACTATGTATCCAGTCCAATATAAAAAAGAAACTTGGTAAGGTATAACAGATTCAATGCGACCTATAGACTAAAGATAAAATCAAATACTTAACGCAGAAACTTCTCGCTTGCATTGGTTATCAACAACTTAGGGAGATGTAGCTACTCCTCGAAATTACTAATAACCCAGTGTATCACGTAAAAGTCATAACCGTCATCAACAAGGTCGGATCGGTGTGATAGTTCAGAACAAAACTTATCATCTAGAAATGCCGGAATAGTCGGAAATGTGTGAAATTTAAAACTTCCAGTAGAAAGATAGGTTGTATTTTGATAGAACCAAAAACCTTTAAAATCTAGCTAGGGTCAGAGCTACACTTCCCCCCAACTAGTATCATGAAAATCAAAATGATAAAAGATAATCATTAAAGCTTAGCAATATTTCAAATTCCGTAACACAAAGGTATTTTGTAAACAAAATGGAGGTTGAGAGTATGATGGGTTTAGAAAAAGATACACATAAGGATGGGAAGAAAAGATAAAGGATGGGTAAGAAATTGTGTTTATGGGTGGGTTGAAAATGGTTAAGGCATTGAGATTGGGTGGGAGAGCGGATGGAAAGAAAGAGAGGCGATGAAAGAATGGTTAGAAATGTGAACTGTTGGGGCAGATTGGTGAGAGGATCGAAAAGTTTGAAGGTGAAAAAGTGTAAAGGGAAAGAGAAGGATAATTGCAGAATGAATTGCACATCACTTTGGATTTTCACTTGGATCACCTTTCTAAAAGATTTTGGAAGTTGACCAAAATTGTTCTTATTCGCACCAATCATTCTCTGTTACATTTTCAGTAATTCTCAAGCTCTCTTAATGCTTCCATCTTAAGGTTGTTTGTTAAATTTCCTTTTCTTTAGCAATTTCACGACTCTCCTACGGAACTCTATTTCACGTGGCCTATATTGAGTAAAAACGTTTTGCACATCCTTAGCCCAATGGCCATCAGAACACGGCAAAATAAAAAACCTCAACATATTTCACGTTACTCTTATTTGACTCAAAGAAAGAAAAACCTAAAATCCTAAAAAGAAATCCTAAGGGTTTTAAAGAAGTAGTTCTGAGTTTAATGTCCTCAGCTCGACGTTCCAAAAAATTATCCTTGTCAGTTATCATTCTTGGATCGCCAGACTTTGACCCTTCGCGCACTATAAGAGGTGGGCTTGTTGCATTTGCGGATTAATACCCTTCCCTTGGTTGTGAGACCTAGAAAACGACATTTATCCATACCATTTATCCAAAGCTCTTACCTCGGCTCACGTTTTAGGAATTAGTGAATTCTAAGAAACTCGGTTAAAATTACGGTTTTGGCCTTGACAATAAGAAACAATGATCAAAGTACTCTGAATAAGGTCGCTTATGTAGGCAAGCCTACGCCTTCTTATTCGTTGGAACATATGTGACAGTTCAGGCCAATCCGTCAAGATTAAGCCCCGTTTAGCCCGAAGGCTTATCGGCTATGCTAAGTCTTGTTGAACTGGCATAACGTACATCACACGTGGAGGGGAGTCGATTGAGCCGAGGCTCGTTTGAACTCGCCCGGCCATGGTTAAACCATTTCCGAACCTATGTACAAAGATTCTTCGATTTCTAAATTGTCACCCAAAGCGTAATCTCGTTTTTGTTTAAGGTGGGTTCACCGAGAAGCCATCACCATAAACATCAACGAAAGCCGAAGATTGCGTTCTCTCAAAACTCAACGTCTTCTTTAGATTGTGAATGCTTAATCTACACAATTTGTTGCTCCCCTGGCCAATAGAAGCAATCTTATGCATAGGACAAAGAGATTTTAACAGAACTACGAGGAACTCTTTATTCACTGCTTCCTTTCAACGACTACATGTTTCCTTACACCCTCTAGATGAGAACCTTCCACACTAATAAAATTAATCTTACAAACCACTCCGGGCCAAGATTCATACTAAGGTTCATGTATAGGCTAACTTATGCTCAAAAAACCAAAAGGTAGTAAAACATAAGCAAAAAGGTAGTACCTTGCCTTCAACATTGTACCACGAAGAATTTAAGCCTTTAAAATAAATTTCGGAGCCATCTTTGTGCTTTAAAGGTATTGCTTCCATCGCTTTTCCCATCTTAGATTCGTAGCTCCACATGTTTGCTGGGTTATTTTCTCAGCGCCCGTGAAAAATTATTGACTTGGATTATTGTTTCCCTGGTTTCTGCAAACAGAAGAAAAACAAAACGACGGACCGTAGGCGATTTTAACATGGTTTCCCGTGCGCTATCGGACCTACGTATTAAACATACGGGGATAAACAGACACGCGAAATTCCAGACTCGAAAAACACAAATCAGAAACCGTGTAAACAGAACAGAACAAGAACAAAACAAAACAAAAAAAATTGTAAACTCTCGGTCGACCGAATGAGGTCTCTCGGTCGACCGAATAAATATATATATATTTTTTTTAAATCTGGAATTTTCAGACAGAGCAGACAACCAGAGGGACTCAAAACGTAAAAACAGACTCTAAAACAGAAAACTTGACATGAATAAGAAAATTATTTATATATAAAATTGACCGTTGGTTCCCCGGCAACGGCGCCAAAAACTTGATCGGGGTCAATCAGGTTATAAAATACTCGACCACCATAAACCAATACTAGCAAGAGGACTAGGCCCATCGTAGTATAGCTATAGTGAATCAAGGTCGATCCCACAGGGAACCAATTGTGGATCATTTCATATACAAACAATTAATTACACATGTCAAGGACATAGAGGCGGTCTACGACCAACATAAAACAAGAAAGGTAAAGACACACTCACAACGTAATTAACCTCCCCAATTATAGTCTTTATCGTTTGGACCTAAACAATTTATATAATAAACTGAACTTATTAACTGTCAATCCGTTTGTATCTATCTTAGATTGGCTACGGGAGTCATCCTCTTTAACTTGACTTAGCACCGGTAGGTCACTAGATCACTGTGGTATTGTTATGTGACTTCGCCTTTTGGTGCCTCCATCTCATATAACTCACACGCTTACGACTCTAAGGATGCCGATATTAACCGTACACCTCGTCTAGGCAACATTCCTATGGTTAGGCGTACTTCCTAAACGATCGCATCGGTCTCGTCCCATTAACAATTACCGCACGGTTTCATGTTAATCTACGATTTACGTATAACTAGGTGAGCTCAATTCCCAAATACAAAACCTACCTAGATCTCGCTGAAAGTCCCGGAAGATCATTCATGAGCCAACCTATGAGCCCTATATTGGTATTTCCTAATCATACGCTAATTAAAACAGACGAGCAACGTAGCCGTAGCCATACCTACTGAGATGATAAATTCTATTAAGTTAACCTAACCATAAAGACGTGGCTATCTAACGGATAAAACGGGGCTCGGTCGACCGAATGGTCTTTTTCCCTCGCATTACATCCCCGAACGTATCTCTCGGCGTTTCATCATACGTACGTATTAAACAGTAATTCGTAAAGCATTCATATAAACTAACTTAGATACACATTAATTAAACAATGCAGATTCATGAATAAATACTAAGTGTATGACGTAGGTTATGGGATCCTCATAGACAAGGCTTCGCCACATCCCTAACGTCATAGCCTAGATCTACATCATCTAGCTATGATTAACTAACTCAAACGATAAAGCATAATTGGGAGGGATTAATTACTTAAAAGAAAGAAACAGAAAATAAAGGCTTACATATTGCAGCCCTTAAATTACTGGAAACCCTCAAATTATTCTACATTGTATCAAAGTTGTATTATGAATTGTAAGATTGAAGAAAGAATGAAGGGATGATATTGGTGTCTAAGGTGTATTTTACAAATTTCGTAGCTGCTGCTTATATAGAGGTTTTTGCCGACTTAGGGTGGTTCTAGAAGATAAGCACGATATAAGCCGGAAACCGACCCAAACCTAAGGCTCGGTCAACCGAAGAGCTGCACTCGGTCGACCGAAGCTATAGGCTCGGTCGACCGAACCTAAGTTTGCATGTTTAACACGTTTTCTTCGTCTAGCTTGTTCCCCACTGCACGCTTGCATGTTGATCTGATTAATCTTTCATTTAATGCTCCGATTTTCTTCCTCTATTATCTTGAGATTTACTGATTGAATGACATTAATCCTCTCGATTTGTCGTGATCTACAAAATCAGCATTTATCGCACAATAAATCGATCTTTTAATAATAAAAACAGCTAAATACCAAATATCATATTAATAATCACTTAACATTAAATAATAAATATAAACGAGTGATTTAATATGAAATATACATTATTAATCTCGATTTAAGGTCAACGTTGATGACTTTTACGGGTATAATTTGACCGTCATCAGTCATCATATTATATACTTACACTATAACTATGCAGATATTCTTTGTTTGGTGGTTTCTGCTTCTTCCTGTCAGGACACCATATTTGGACAGTCTACACGTGAATTGTTGGTAGTAGACAACACGTTCGTATGAATTTGTATTAACTCATTCACATTTTTATACATGGACAAATGTATTTTAATACTAGGACACATGAATCTTTTACCACCATGTACACTTTATACTTGCTTCTTACATGATAATTTAACATCATACATGTCACAGCATGACCGTGATGCGCATGACATTGTGGGGAGATTTCGCCATTCATGACGGGGAGGTTTTATCAACAAATATTGAGGCTAACCAAACCTTATTGGCGTGTGGTGTCTCTGTACAGGACTACAAGGGTATGACCTAAACGTTTCGGTTGGATATCTTATGAACAACTTTTCTAACCATTCTTCCTCATATCGTATAGGGACAACATTGTGCACAACACCGTTTACTACATTGTATGTTAATAAGGAGTGGAACGTATGCAAGGACGTTCATACATGGTATGTGTTGTAATACTATATTTAACATTGGTTTTTTCTGAAAATAAAATCTTATGTTATTATGGTTAAATTGTGAATGTTTATTAAATTGTGAATGTTAAACAACATTACAGGTATACACACACTGCATGTGCTCAGAGTATGGTTAAATGGATACGCAAGTCACCACACAACACCAACATCAAACTTATGATTGCTAATTCAAAGCCATCTACAATACACGACATTACATTTATCCCAACTGTATATTTTTACGTTTTATGACTTTATTTCTATAATTATATGTATATCAATGCTATTCACATTGAGTGTAAATGTCATGTTATCGCAGGTCAAACATTTCCGTTGTGTAGCTACAATCACCTATGTTCACACAGATGACATGTTTTACGAGGCATGCAATCATTGTAATGATGAAGTGTTTGAGTTATATAATGGCCTCCGTTATTGCTATACCTGCAATAAGCAAGCGACACCCATAGTGCGGTACACACACATTCAACTACCCAACATCATCTCATTTTCATTGTTCTCCCTTAACATGTTCAGATTTTTGTAGTTACCGTGTTCGTGTTGATATAATGGACTCATCCAAAACCACAATCATTCGCTTTCTTGATGGACGTGCTGCATATGTGCTTCGTTTCTCCGCTCCGTATTTACATAATATGCTGACTTCGGTACATTTCACTCCACTTTATATTTTAAGAAGTATTTTTAATATCTTTCATATTAATGATCGTTAGACCTTCATATTATTCAATTTCACACAATTGCAGGAAGATGGTCATCGCACTTTCGATGATCATTTGAAACGTTGCATTGGAGCACGCACATTAATTGTACACGCTCCATCAACCCCGCAGCTTACAACACCATTAGACGTTGCTTTTGTTTCGAAAGTTGATTGGTGTGATGTATGCACTCAAGCTTTCAAACGTGCACGTGAACAAAACAGCAATCCATGAACCTATGTTGGACGTTTTGTATTCTTATTACTATTCATTCTCAATATACATTTATACTTTTTTCTTTCATTGTAAATGCAACTTTGTTGGATTTATATTCAAGTCATGCAATCTTTTTTTTTATATTTTAATTTTTGCTTCCTACTTTTTTATCACCTTATACATATGTAACCCGTGCATCCATCTTTTTTCCTGCATAACATTCCCGTGCATTATGCACGTGTTTCATACTAGTAATAATAATATTAATAATAATACTTAATTATTAAAATGGGATCCTTGTAATAATAAAAGCCCAGTGTGACTAAAGAGCGATAATTCACGGTTGGCTTCGACAGACTTTGTTTTCTCTTCAATAGTCGGGATCCCGACATAGGTGTAAACTGAAATTCTCGAATCTTGAAATCCTTCTTTTTCCGAATCTTCCACAAAACTTCCGAAAATTGCTTTGTAAGTCCAGAAATCTCCATCATCTCTATCGAGTTCCTAAAACCTGAAAATCAACCAAAACATATCCGAAACAGAGCATCTCCCGATAAAATAGATATAAAATAAGCACAGAAAATCTCATAAAATACGCTTTCATCACTGAGCGAACTCGAGTGGACATACAAATAGGTCTGCTGCTGTTCAACATTGTTCCTCAAATGGCAATGCACGGTAAGTAGAAAATCCAGTAAAACTTCATCAACTTTTCTTAAAAGTTTGAATTACATGAGCCACATCACCACCAAGTCTCAGCTCGTCAAAGAGCTAATTAGATTGTGAATGAATCGCTTGGCATGATCACAGCAAAGAAGACTATGTTATTTATATCATAATAAAATGAAATACCAAAAACATGGCCATGTAGAGGTTTTGTACAAAGATAACAAAAAAACAAACAAGCAAACAAAACGCCTACAAAAAAAAAACCAATAACACTAAAATCGCAGCACGAGAATTTCCAGTAAAACGCTCCGGCCGAAAATGAATCAAAAAAGCGAAGAGGGATTAAAGCTCAGATGCGCCACAAATTCTTCTAAGAAGATCATCAAGCAAACAAAACGCCTACAAAAAAAACCAATAACACTAAAATCGTAGCACGAGAATTTCCAGTAAAACACTCCGGCCGAAAATGAATCAAAAAAGTGAAGCCCGATTAAAGCTCAGATGCGCCACAAATTCTTCTTAGAAGATCATCTCAGAATAAGCGATAGACCCTTCCATCGCGAGGGCACAATAAATCTTCACAACAAAGAGGTCTCTTCTCATTCACCAGCCGGGAATCAAACCCTAGTCTGTACTGTGGCAGGGTACTATTCTACCACTAGACCACTGGTGCTTCTTGTTAATTACGTTCCAAGCTCGGATAACACTATTATGTTGTCAAATGAAGTTGTGAAAAAATTATTTTCGGTGTAACTTTAGATGTACACGTATCATTAGTTTTTGTTGGCCAGTAAGTTTATCTTATGGACAATGATTTAGGGACCAATTTTGTGCTACCTACCCCTTCTAACACCATACATTTTGACTAAATAAGATAAAAAAAACAAAATTTATGCACCACAAAATCAACATTTAGAGAAATGAGTGGGGATATAGTATGTGTATTAATCATTTCCTTATCTTATTTGGTAGTTTCATTTAGATCTGTTTGATTTTTTTTTTTAATGGGGAATATTTTAAATATATTGAGAGAGGAAATGACAATCTAATATTATTCCTCACCACAAAATGCATGTCTTTATAACAAATTTAATTCCCATATGGGGTCAAATTTAATTCCCATATGTGTTTGATTACGGCTTTTTACAATCTTTTAATGTATCAAGTGCATCTAAATTTCTTTAACAAATTTTAGGTGAGGTTAATAAGTCTCAAGTGTAATTTTTTTATGTTTTGGTTTAAGGTTGAAAAGGACCACTTTCAATTTAATTTGGGCATGTATATTTATTGAACCGTAATTAATACACATATTAATATCAAAACAATTTTTCTGCTCAAATTATATTGTCCTGATAAGGTATGACATGCCAACAATGCAAGGATGAGCATGAGCTATCTGCAGCACTCCTCAAATATATCCTTTCCAGTTCTTAAGCAATGATAGGGAAAAAGATCCCTTCTAATGTACTTGACAGTCAAGTATAAAAAAACACATAAAACGACGTTGTTTCATGTGTAAACTATATTAAAAACGACGTATTTTTTTTCTTCTACTTAACTGTCAAGTACATTGGAGGGGATCAATGTCTCTTCGATAGACCCTTTTTTTCCCCTCAAAGAAATGATAGACCAAGAATACAATCATATGAATAATGAATTCGTTTTGCATAGGGGTTTTCTGTTTGCCTTATAAGTAAGTTGTTATTTCATTCACAATAAGTGATGTAATATATATTCATGATTAATCATGGCGAGACTAATATCAATCAATAGGTCTCACACAATGATTAATGATGTAAAAGTGTGTTATGTTTGTTTGCGACCATATTATGGTGACATTAACACCTCTCACCCATCAAAGTAGATAAAATGTAAGGCCAATGGTTATAAAGTTGAAATGTTATGTTGAAATTTATGTAGTTGAAAAAATAATTGGTGAGAGAAATTTTGATGAAATATTATATTGAAAAAATTATGGTTAAATAATGTAGTGGTGAATAAAGTGAATTGATTAATATTATTTTATTTGTTGATGTTGAATGATTGATTAGATAATTTATAATAAAATAATAGAATTAATAAAATAATGATAAATAAGATACTGGAGTGAATAAAATATTGGGTTGGATCCAAAACCATCCAAAACCAAACAAGGCCTTCATGTTCAAGAACAACATAAACCAATTAATCTACAACGAGAACGATCGAAATGACTTGGATTTCATCAACTCCACTAAAATGACCGGATGGGTTCGTAAATACTTTGTCCTAAATTATATTTCTGATGTATTTCACCATGAATAAAGATTACGTAACGGAGACAAGAAACAATAAATCTTTTTCTGCAGATGTATTTTGTCTCCAAAATACTGGCTGAAAAAGCAGCATGGGAAGCTGCTAAAGCAAACAACATCAGTTTCATCAACATCATTCCAACTTTAGTCGTTGGTCCATTCATCACGGCTCATTCACCCTGGTGAAGCTGTAAGCACACTACGGTATCATTAAGCAAGGCCATTTTGTGCATATAGATGACCTTTTTGAAGCTCATGTATTCTTATGTGAACATCCAGAAGCACAAGGAAGATAATCTGGTTTATCACGCGCGCACCAAACAGATTGAAGTTGATTTACACTTTATTCGTGATAGAATTTTGAACAAAGAACTTCAATCAGTTATATCCCCATAAGCCTGACAAGTTGCTGACCTTTTTACAAAGGCCCTGCCAATAAATCACTCAGTTCAGTAACTTTCGTAGCAAACTAAATGTGATTCCAACCACGTTTAGTTTGAGGAGGATGTTAGATAAGTTACTGTTTTACTAAATATTATTTAATATTATGCAGTGGCGAATCCAGGAAAAAATTTAAGTGGGCTCATCCGTCACAAAAGTGTAGTAACCCTAAAATTTTTTTGGGTTGAACGGGTAATTTAGTTAAAATTTCCGGATCGAAACCGGGTTGGGCGGGTAATTAGGTCAAAAATTGATTTTTTTTTTTTTTACAAAAACGACGTTTCAATTTTTTTTTTATTATAAAGTTGAGTTGCGTCACGTGACGCCAGGGGCACGTAGATCCGCCAATGATATTATGTGTTGATCTGTGAGGGTATTTGTGTCCTTTGTTATGCCAAAATTGCGCGTGTGTTTGGTGGACGTACATGTGTCCCGGTTGTTATGCCACCGTGTAATGAGAGAGTGTGGTAGAATATAGCAGATACGAGGAGATAGATTCTGGTTACTACTTGTACTGATCTTCTTGAATCCAATGATTGAATTTTCCCGCTGCAAATTCTGTGTTTTGAGAACCTAATAAAGAATAGTTAATCTTCTATAGACATTTTGAAACACATGCATGCAGCATGCGTACCCTGATAATATAACTCGTCCTCCGTTCCCGGACACCGAGTCCTTATCCAGAAAAGAAACGTTCGGCATGTATATTATAAAATAAATTTCACATTATACGCCAGCCTCTACTACGTAGTATCGAGTTAAGCAAAACAGAAGCAAAAGACTCGGGTATATTTTTTTCAACCACTGATAAGAATAGAAACAACATTCTAAAGATAGAAATGTAACTTATTACAACGAAAATCCAAAGGAAACTTATAACGTACGAAACCTCCAAATGAATAAATAAAAGAAACTACAAGTCTCAAGGGAAAACATAATGCAGTGGCGGAACCAGAAAAAAATTTCGGGGTGGTCTTGGTATATAAACTGCAAAGTTAAAAAAAATCCAGGAAAGAAATATGGGGTGGTCTTGGTATATAGACTATAAAGCTAAAAAAAATCTGAAAAAAATATGTTGGTAGTGGAATTTGAACTTACAACCTAGAATTATGGAGACTGAAAAGGGTTTGTTCTTAAACCAGTAGGATATAAGGTCTTTTGTTCAAGAAAAAAACACATAACATACTGTGGAAATACTATGGTTAATATTACATTATTATTACACTCATAACATGTTACAATGTAACGTGTTACTTTCTATCAAGGGACATATTAATTGCATTGAATAAACAATTAATATGTCCTAATAGTCATAAAGTAACTATCCTTTGTCCTATTATGTAATAGCATTGACATAGCCGACTCTAGCATTTATTGTAGCCGGCTCTAGTTACTTTTACTTTACTAGCTAGGATCCTCTCTTGTAAGGATCCTCTCTTGTATCTATTTATACTCATTCTTTCAACATGAATAAATAAGTTGGAGTTTACTCAAGTATTATTACTTTCTCAAACTCTCTTCATGGTATCGAGCCTTAAACTCCCGAAATCCGCTCGCAAACTCTCGGACCCCTGTTTGAATCAAGAATGTCTTCACTATCCGAAGCTTCCTCACCTTCGGTTGAGTCCCAACTGCCTCGACGGACCCAGGGGTCACTGAATCTTCATCTTATACTAATCATAGACTTGATGGCAACAACTATTTGCTATGGTCAAAATCTATGAAAATGTACATCTCTGGACAAGGTAAGATGGGATACCTGTCCGGCTCTAAACCTGCCCCTGCTGAAGATGACCCAGGATTTGAAGCATGGGATACTGCTAATAATCAAGTCATGACCATTCTCACAAGATCAATGACAAAAGAGATTAGTGAGAACTTTATGATGTATGATACTGCAAAGGAAATCTGGGATAATGCCAGGGATCTTTACTCCAAGAAAGACAATACCTCAGAAGTGTATGAACTTGAAGCTCAGATTCAAAACTGCAGGCAAGGAGATATGTCTATAACTCAATACTTCAACCAACTGTCTAGGGCATGGCAACACCTAGATATGCTGGAAACTCACCCCTGGAATGATGTCAAGGATGCTGCCCTTTATAAGGACATTATTGAGAAAAAGAGAGTATTCAAGTTTCTTACTGGACTGAATCCTGCTCTTGATGATGTTAGAGGAAGAATCCTTGCCACAAAACCTCTCCCCAATCTCAAATCCATGTTTGCTGAAGTCAAACATGAGGAAAGCAGGAGGAAAGTGATCCGCCGAACTCCCCGCCGACAACCCCGCCGAGAGTGCTACCTGCCGACCATCGGGAAGCTGCCGAGGTTACGGAGACCGTCGGGAGCCTGCCGATAGAACCGGAAAGTTGTTCTGTGAGCACGCAAACGCACAAATCACACCAAGGACACTTGCTTTGGAAGCTACATGGCATGCCTAAATCCCTCAAACCTACCGGGGAAAGTCGGGCGAGGCATGTCCATGAAGAGGAGAATGACAACAAGTTGAATGCTCGGTTGCGCATTCAAAGCTTTCCTCACTCAACAAAAAGAAGGTAGTACCTCTACCGACACGGCTACTCGGGCTAGTGCGGGTAAATTCTACTCTTCTATTAGTAATGAAACATGGATTGTTGATTCTGGGCCTCCTCCCATATGACTCGGTAATAAAAACCTCATAACTCACCTTATGCCATGTCAACAAATTCACAATGTTAAGGCTGGCGATGGATCTATCTCTCGTGCAAAAGGTTTTGGAAATGTTAAACTCACTAATAAGATATGTCTAAAGGATGTCCTATTTGTTCCAAAATTAGACCGCAATCTCATATCCGTCGGTAGACTTGCAAAAGATTTAAATTGACTCGTTGTTTTTAATAAGAATTAGTGCACTTTCCAGGGACCCTTCTTCACGGGAAGTGATTGGGAGGGCTAAACCCCGCTTAGGATTGTATGTGGTCGACCTGCCGAAGACGAAGACGAAGACCGAATCTGCCTCGGCGGCTCGCACTCAAACCTTAGATAATATCATGTTATGGCATTATAGACTAGGACATCCAAGTTTTGGTTATTTGAAGTCTGTAATTCTGAATTATTTAAAGGATGTAATGTCAATGATCTTCAATGTGATATTTGTCAATTTGCCAAACTTACCAAATCCGTGTATGCCAAACTACCTTATTTGCCTTCCACACCTTTCACTTTAATTCACAAAGTGATGTATGGGGACCTTCAAGGGTAAAAAGTATAACGGAAAAAGGTGGTTTGTCACTTTCATTGATGATCATACCGGGAACACATGGCTGTTTTTAATGAAGGATAAATCGAAGTTGGACCAGCTTTTCAGAATTCTACAACATGATCTCTACTCAATTTGACACTAAGATCAAGATCTTAAAGACCGATAATGCTCTTGAATACTATGAGTCTAACCTCGGTAATTTCTTGATGAATAAGGGGATTGTCCATATCGGCGGTTGTGTGGAAACACCTCAACAAAATGGGGTTGCCGAGAGAAAGAACGAGCACCTACCGGAGATGGCTCGATCAATCATGTTCACTACCCATGTCCCAAAGTATATATGGGGTGAAGCTATATTAATCGCCACATACTTAATCAACGGACTTCCCGGCGAGTGTTAGGCTTCAAAACTCCTATCCAAACCCTCCCGACCACACACTCCCGCCCTCATCTTATTTCCCAATTACCACCAAAAATCTTTGGTTGTACTTGTATTTGTTTATATCCATGCCCAACACGAAGCAAACTTGATCCCAAAGCTCACAAGTGCATTTTCCTAGGATATGCAAAGGACAGGAAAGGTTACAAGTGTTACTCTCCTTCTGAAAAGAGATTTTACAATTCTATGGATGTAAAGTTCTTTGAAAGGACTCCCTACTACAGCAAGTCCACTGAGGCAGTCACTGATGGAAACCTGATTGAACTTGACCTAAATCCTTTCCCTCAGCAAACTCTTGAACCTTAGCACCCCACTGACTCTCAGCATCCTACTGATCCTCAGCAACCTCCTGAACCAGAGTCTACTGACCCGAGCCTGCTGAACCAGAGACTACTGACACTCAGCAACCTACTGAGTCACAGCAGACTGAACCTCAGCACCCCACTGACTCTCAGCAGCCTGCTGACGTTGATGACAGACCTATTGCTATCAGGAAGGGAAAGAGATCTTGCACTACTGATCACTCTATTCATAATTATCTATCCTATGATCAGTTATCACCTGTTTTTGCCATGTTTACACAGACTTGGATTCTCACTCTATTCCTAAGAATATACGGGAAGCTCTCCAACATGATAAGTGGAAGGCGGTGTCAAAACGAAATGATCGCTCTCCTTGACAACCATACTTGGGATCTCACCACTCTCCCACATGGAAAGAAGACAAGATGGCGCAAATGGTGTTCACTATCAAGTACAATGCGATGGTACTATTGACAAATACAAAGCTAGGCCGGTTGCAAGGGGATTCACTCAAACATATGGCCTTGACTACAAGGAAACCTTTGCACCCGTGGCAAAACTAAACACCGTCGTGTACCGATCTCAATTCTTGTCCAACTTGATCGGCCTCTACACCAATTGGATATCAAGAATGCTTTCCTAAATGGTGACCTTACGAGGAAGTCTATATGAATGTGCCTCCCGGTTTTTCCAACACTCACACTCAAGGGAAAGTTTGCAAATTGAGGAAATCTCTATATGGCCTAAAGCGAGTCCCTAGAGCCTGGTTTGGCAAACTCACTACTTGTGGTTAAAGCTCGCTTGGATACCATCAATGCAACTCGGATCACACAATGTTTATCAAAACAACAAACCGAAAAAGGTCCATTCTTATTGTCTATGTGGATGATATCATCCTTACCGGTGATGACCCCGTCGAGATCCAACACTTGAAGACCCCGCCGGCAAAAGTATTTCAAGTTAAAGATTTGGGCTACCTCAAGTACTTTCTTGGTATGGAAATAGCTAGGAACGACCGGGGTATATCCGTTTCACGGAGGAAGTATGTGCTTGGACTGCCGAAGGAAACGGCATCTTTGGGATGCAAACCCGTCGTATCCTCGGTAGACCCCGGTAATACCTGTTTGCATGGTGACATTGCCGTCGAAAGGATCAATATCAAAGACTTGTAGGGAAACTCATTTATCCGTCCCATACAAGACCCGATATTGCATATGGCGTCGATCAGTTAGCCGATTCATGCATTGCCCTACCGAGCAACATTGGGATGTTGTGAACGGGATACCGAGGTACACGAAGTCCACTCCTGGCCGGGCTTACATTTCACCAAGTCTCCGATAGATCAATCAAGGTCTACACCGATGCCGATTGGGGTGGATGTCACATTGACGAAGATCTACCACGAGCTATTGCTCATATGTATGGGGAAACCTAGTTACTTGGAGAAGCAAGAAACGACCCTCTTGTGTCAAGAAGCGATCTTGGCCGAACTCGGGGCACTTGTACTTGGCATTTGTGAAGCTCGTGGCTAAAAAGGGTACTCACCGAACTTCAAACAACCTCTTCGACAACCTATCACACTCTGCTTTGTGACAATAATTCACCTTATGCATGGCGAGAGGATCCACCATCATGATAAAACCAAACATGTGGACATTGACGGACACTTCCTAAATGAGAAGATTGATGCCAAGATTATTCAACTCCAAAGTATGTTCCCTCGGCGGATCGAATGCGATATTCTCACCAAGGCCATACCACCACTTATGTTCGACGAGATGAGTAGCAAACTTGGTCGTATAAACATATACAACCCGGTTGAGGGGGGTGTGGAAATACTATGGTTAATATTACATTATTATTACACTCATAACATGTTACAATGTAACGTGTTACTTTCTATCAAGGGACATATTAATTGCATTGAATAAACAATTAATATGTCTAAATAGTCATAAAGTAACTATCCTTTGTCCTATTATGTAATAGCATTGACATAGCCGACTCTAGCATTTATTGTAGCCGGCTCTAGTTACTTTTACTTTACTAGCTAGGATCCTCTCTTGTAAGGATCCTCTCTTGTATCTATTTATACTCATTCTTTCAACATGAATAAATAAGTTGGAGTTTACTCAAGTATTATTACTTTCTCAAACTCTCTTCACATACTAATATTAACACTACTACTAATACAATAATAAAAATAATTTTTTTTTTCAAAATTTGGGGGGGGGGGGCTTGAGACCCCCCAGGGCCTCACTTAGTTCCGCCCCTGACATAGTGTAGTCCAAATACAATGAAACATCTAGTGTAGAATGTCATAAGATAAAAGAATAAATGTAAAGCTTCAACGAAGGCGTCCTCAAACGTCGTCAGCAAAATCCTCCTCATAATCCGGGTCAACCTGTTCATCTTCTCATCCCCAAAAACATAGAAAACATGTATTTGAGGTAAGTACAACGTACTCAATAAAAGAGAGAAGCTATGATTTAAATTAAGATTTCAAAAATAAGATTCATAATTATTTAACTATGTTTATATGACCGACTCAGTCTAGGGTTCACTTCATGTTCATCAACATGTCATGACTATACGTTTCTAACTTAACTTATCTATGTTACCTCTGCATTCAAGGGCACTACGCATATCCGTCATGGGATATACCTTGCAACATATTGGTGGATCACACCAATAACCACGGGGAAAAGCCCGAGGGTGTACACGTTCGGAGAAGTCCCTCCGTACTTATGGTCTCATGGACCTATGGATTTATTCACTTTCTCTGAACATCCACACATCGCGATATAATCTGGTGCCTATCCAAGATTGGCATGATGTTTAATCTTTTACTAGTCAAGTACGAATTTATTAATTATTAACTAGCCACATAAGTGTTTTCAAAGCAAACCTCACCTTAACAGCTCTACTCCCTATCTTAGACAGCTAGACACGAAATATTATCACATACACAGACATTGATGAATACTAACTCATCAAAGCACAAGCATGTCATGCCCTTCCGACGGTCCCAAACTTTAACTCTTAGGAAGAGTACATTCGGTGTCGGAACTAAACGCATAAGAAACTCAATCAAGGCTTGTTCATATTTAATTAATGTTATTAGATCAAGAAATAACAATTACAACTGGTCTCGGGGCTTAAAACACAATATTTCCCCAAAATAGGGATAGTGCGTGCGCACTCTTTTGGAGTGCATCCGCACCGGACGACCAGAAGCATTCCAAATATTTCTGTTGGGCTCTGGTGCGCTTGCACCGGCCTCTGGTGTGCTTGCTGTCCCGGATTTATCTAATGCGAATAAACAAGTAATAATATTTATAAACCGGTTAACCTCAAGTATAAGGATCGTAGTATGGAGGCTAATGCCGGGTCGATCTTACGGGGAACTAGACGAATGTGAATCCTAGCTTTTGTTTTTAACTAACTATTGTCACGAAAACTAACCTAAACAGGGAACTAAAACTGGACAAATATGCGAGAAAAAGTAACTAGACGAGGGATTGCTCCAATGCTAGGCAAGATTGAAAGCGATAAAAACTAAACTAAAGTGCGAAAAAGTAAACTAAAGCTAAACAATTCAAGTTTTAAGGATTAAATCAAATTATAACGAACGAACAAGCAATTGATCCACCTATCCTATCAACATTCAATTCTAACTCGGATTAATTCGTGATCTCTACTCAAGTCGTGATTCACCTAATCAAAGGCATAAACTCCTACTCTCGTAGACGAGTTCGTTTCCTAACCTTTTATCTTTCGATGTTAAAGATTACGTCTTTCTAACCTAGGCGTGAAATCTTTCAATTTCTAATCTAGAAAATCAATCTAATAACTCTCGTTTTAGTTAGATCGAAGATCTATTCTTTTATCATGGTGATCTAGGGTTGACATGACTCTCATCACATAACCAATCATCAAAGCAAGCATCTTTCGATTAAACATGCAATAAAACATACAAAACATGATAAAAGAAACGAACTTGAAGTAGATACTCACAGATTAATCACGAATCAAAACTGAATGGTTGAAGGAAGGCTTCACAACGCTTGTTCAAAGAGGGATTAGCCTCTTAGCATCCTTTGAAAGCTTGAAATTGATGAATTAAAGAACATAAATCTACCTAATCTAATCTAGAAATTAAAGTGCATAAACTGGAAGAAAATAGGGTAAAAACGCAGCCTGAGCCGCCCCTAAGATATTAGGGTTCGAATTGTATGATTAGGGTGAAAGAAATCCGCTGCTTATATAGAGTTTCAATGTCGGTACCGCTACGGTAACCGCTCCGGACGCCCGTTTGAAGATTCCGGACGCTCGTCCACTATTTTCAGCAACAGAATCCAAACTTGTAACGCTCATATCTCGGGCCTCGTAAGTCGGAATGGAGTGATTCAAAATCCTGTAGAATCCTCTTTTCAAGCCCTACAACTCTTCTCTTGAGGTCCAGAGTCAAATCGGTTGTTATCATATCAAGAACTGCGTTGGAAGTTCAGCGCTACTCGGAATCCTGATTTTCTTCCTCTGGACGCTCGTCCAGTATCTCAGACGTTCGTTCCTTCAGCCTTGAACTTGTGCCAGACGTTCGTTCATCCAGCGTCCAAACTCTCTGTATCAAAATACTTCCCTGGACGCCCGTCTGCTTTATCAAACGCCCGTCCACTCTGGACGGGACCCGGACGAACGTCCATATGTGCGGCAACTCGATTTCTTGATCTTTATCTCCTCCTTCTTCCATCTTTGTCCTTCTTTCCTCGTCTCTTTCTTGATTTAGCTCGAATTATATCAACATTTGATCATCAATTCAGCCTCCAACATGTACCTACATGACATCAAAAACACCGCAAAACGTAACACAATCCAAATACTCGTAAAACCATAATTAAAACACATACACAACCTCATTTTGCAAATAAACTAATCAAAATCTTACTTGCTTAATAAATCATTTAAACACTCGTTTTCTATGCAAATTATACAAATACGGAGGAAATCATTATCAAATATAACGTTAAAAACCGTATAAAAATACCCTTAACAACTCCCCCACACTTAAACTTTGCTCGTCCCGAGCAAAACAAAACAAGATAAAGGCTCGGAAGGAATATAGACATCTCAACACATATACCACATAGTCAATAAATTAGAAGTTCACCACCGTGTGTGTGCATAGCCATAGAAAATTTCCACTAAATCCAAACTTGAGAAACTCAAAGCAAAACTAGCTAATACCCCCTCGTAGACTAGCAATAAATGACACTCATAAGATGCACCCTACAAACGTGACATATCCCGAAAAGAATGATCGAATATATCTAGGGCCTTTCTGAAATACTCAGAGGATAATCCCTACAACATATCTATCAGTTTATACTGGGGATAAGATTAACGAAAACTAAGCCTTATATTCAATTTCGTACCGATTCTTTAGTTGATTTAACTATTTCACTTTAAACACACATTAGAAGAAGCTATTGCCCTCATAGCGAGAATAGGACATTTCGAGATAATACCCTACCTTACTCCAATCATAAGGCGCTTTTTTTCTAACTCGTCGTGAGCTTTTAGTCATCATAGTGATATAGGACATACGTGGTATACCCTACCTCACTCAAATCATCGACTAGCTTCCGACACACCCAATAATTCATTTAATTCAACTTCTTCAATTTGACAATAGCTACGTGTTACTTATCACATTCAAACGTCTAGATATTCACAGTATATCATACTTCGGAACTAAATACAAACTATCATAAATCCCAAGATATATACGTAGCACTAAGCACATGACTTATAAGAAAATCAAAAACTACTAATCCAAAACGGGGTATAACTTTATAAAAATAGCTCATCATTCACTATGGCTCGTGAAAAATAGATCGGTGAAACAACTAACTTATCAAACATATGACATAAAGCATCGATGAATATAACAAACCGAACAAAAACATGCATTGCTCACTCGAGACAAAACAAAAATTTCAAAAATTCAGCTCATTTAGCATAGAAAATAATAATATCATGTAATAAGCAAATGGTCGATACATAGCGACCATTCCCCTCCCCCACACTTAAATGACAACATGTCCTCATGGTGTGCAAAATAAAAGAAAAGAGAACTTAGCTGATTGTAGTTCTAAAGAGGGCAACACTGGAAGTGGCGTACGTCCAATCCAGAAATGCTCGAAGACGTCAGTAGACTGTGGACCATCCACCGGGAAACTGGCTTCATCTAAAAGCTCGCAATTGCTATCACAAATATCCTGCACACTTGAAAACAAGACAAGATCTCGGGGGACAAAGGGGGAATATAACATGGCAAAATAGAGATAAAGAGAAGGATAAGGTGAAATCGAATCAACCGACAAGGCAAAATCCACAATTACCCTAGTTAGACTTAAACAAAACAAATAAATCAAAGAAAAGAAATAACATAATAGAGAGTTCTAATATAATAAGGGATATCTAGGATGCCTCCTAGTGGCGCTTTTGGTTATTGTCGTTAGCTCGACACATTCGAAGCTCAGCCTGGATCAGGCCATTTAACCTTTCTGCCAGCCACTACCTCGTTTAAGCTCCGGTCCGTAGTGTGGCTGCAGAAACAGCATCTAACGCATGGGGTTAAATCTTTGAAAGCTCTCCATATCTTTTCAAGTTTCCCCATGGTTGTGTTCTTTCTCCTCCGACTCCTCGGATGACGTTTAAGTTGTCGCTCCCTCTCAAACTCTTCCATATCGCACTACCTGCTAGAACATCTTCAGATTTAACACAACCGTCATCCTCAGAAAACAAATCGGGTGAAAACTCGTCAAAGTGGTTGACTTCGGAGGTCCCACACCCGAGGATTTCGAGGAATTTAACAATCAAAGGCTTTTCTTTATGTTCACCTATATAGTGCTTGCACCTCTGACCATTAACTCGGAACGGTTGATCACCATAACCTCGTAATTCTAGCACACCTCCGGGAATGATTTGGAGAATCTCGAAAGGACCGGACCAACGTGTCCTCAACTTGCCAGAAACAAATGCAACCTGGAATTGTAGAGTAACACTTGCTCACCGACCTTGAATTCTCTCTTCTTTATCTTGGCATCGTGGAGGAGTTTCATCTTCTCCTTACTAATCCTGGCGCTTTCGTAAGCTTGGAGTCTGAATTCATCCAGCTCATGCAACTGCTGCAGGCGGTGTTTGCCACAGGATTGGGAATCGAAGTTAAGAAACTTCGTAGCCCAGTACGCCCTGTGCTCTAGCTCGACAGGCAGATGACATGGTTTCCCGTAGACCATTTGATATGGCGATGTACCCATAGGGGTCTTATAGGCAGTCCTATATGCCCAAAGTACATCGTCCAACTTCGAACTCCGCCTTTTCTATGACTATTCACCGTCTTCTCCAGGATTTTCTTAAGACTCGGTTGCTTCGCTCAACTCGACCACTAGTCATCGGATGATATGGTGTGCCGATTTTATGGTGAACACCATACTTCTCGAGGACTTTCTCCAAGGGTCGGTTACAAAAGTGTGTCCCTTCATCACTTATCAAGGCACGTGGACATCCAAACCTCACAAAGATATTCTTCTTAAGGAATTTCATGACCGTTTTATGATCATTGTGAGGAGTGGCTTGGGCCTCCACCCATTTAGACACGTAATCCACGCAGACTAAGATGTATCTATTACCGCAAGATGATGGGAATGGTCCCATAAAATCGATACCCCAGACATCAAAGACTTCGCATTCGAGGATGGGTTTTAAAGGCATGTCAAATCGCCTTGTCAAAGCTCCGGTTCTTTGACAACGATCACAAGCTTTACAGAAAGCTTCTGTGTCTTTAAAGATCGTTGGCCAATAAAAACCGGATTGAAAGATCTTCGCAACTGTTTTCCAAGGACCAAAGTGACCACCTGTTGGTCCACTATGGCATTGCTCGATTATATCGCGTTGCTCAGATTCGGGAACACATCTCCTAAGCAAACCATCTTTACAGATCTTGAAAAGATAAGGTTCATCCCAAACGAAATATTTCATATCAGAGAAGAACTTCTTCTTCTCTTGATAAGACATTTCAGGATCGAGATAACGGGCATGAAGGTAGTTTACAATGGAGGAATACCATGGAACATCGGGAGGACAACCGTCTATCAACATAATGTTCTCTGAGGAAAGTAAAGATCTATATCATCTGGTTCATCCTTTTCCTCACTTAACACCCTAGAAACATGATCCGCCACTACGTTCTCACTACCCTTCTTATCTTTGATTTGAACGTCAAACTCTTGGAGGGTCAGTATCCAACGCAGTAGGCGCGGTTTAGCTTCCTTTTTGGTCATGAGATATCGCAAAGCAGCGTGGTCAGTCCACACAATCACTTGAGCACCCAGCAAGTAACTACGAAACTTATCCATAGCAAAGACTACGGCTAATAGTTCCTTTTCAGCTGTCGTGTAGTTAACTTGAGAAGGATTCAGTGTGTGACTGGCATAATAGATAGGCTGGAACTTTCCATTAAGCTTTTGCCCTAAGACTGCACCAACAGCATAGTTGGATGCATCACACATAAGCTCAAAGGGTAGGTTCCAGTCTGGCGATATAAGAATTGGAGCAGAGATCAGTCTACTCTTAAGCTCCTCAAACGCGCGCTTGCAATTCTCATCAAAATCAAAAGTAACGTCTTCTTTGAGTAAAGTAGACAGGGGTTTGGCAATCTTGGAAAAGTCCTGGATGAACCTCCTATAGAAGCCGACATGTCCGAGAAAACCTCGGACTTCCCGAACATTCTTAGGATAACTCATCTTCTCAATAGCTTCAACCTTGGCCCTATCTACTTCTATACCTTTGGCTGAGATCTTGTGGCCAAGAACTATTCCTTCATCTACCATGAAATGGCATTTTTCCCAATTAAGTACTAAGTTCTTTTCCACACATCCGGATAACACCGATCAAGATTATCGAGGCGATCATCGAAGGATTGACCAAAGACGAGAAATCATCCATAAAAATCTCCATGCACTTTTCAACTAGCCCGTCAAAGATTGCCATCATACACCTCGAAAGGTAGCGGGGGCATTGCATAGACCAAATGGCATCCGCCTATAGGCGAATGTACCATAGGGGCGGTGAAAGTGGTCTTCTCTTGGTCAACGGGATCGATGGGTATCGGAAGTATCCCGAATATCCATCCAGAAGCGGTAGAATGCGTGCCCCGCCGGACGCTCAAGCATCCGGTCAATGAATGGAAGGGGAAAATGATCTTTCGGTGTGACCTCATTGAGTTTTCTATAGTCAATACGGACCCTATAGCTCGTAACGAGCCTCAATGCTATCTCTTCTCCCTTCTCATTCTTCTCAATAGTAATTCCACCTTTTTTGGGAACTACTTGAGTTGGGGATACCCACTCACTTGTCCGCAATGGCGTAAATGATACCCATATCTAGAAGCTTTATAATTTCCTTCTTGACTACTTCTTGCATATGAGGGTTAAGCCTTCTCTCGAGGTCGTCTAACTCGTTTTGCACCCTCCTCGCCTTGATCTTGTGCATACGGATGTCGGGAGATATCCCTCGGATATCTCCCACCTGCCATCCAAAGGCTTTCTCATTTTTGCGCAAGACGTTTAACAGTTTAAGCTCTTCTATACGAGATAGCTTGGTAGAGATGATCAAAGGAAGCTTGTCGCCTTCTCTTAAAAACACATACTTAAGATGTTTAGGCAACGGCTTCAGTACCAAATCTATAGGAGGATCCTCTAGACTTGATTTAAGATCTCCACTCTTCAACTCAACATCGTTGAGCTTACTTAGTGGCCCTACTGCCAAAGCTTCTTCTCTTAGCTCATCATCGAATTCACTTGGCTAACTGATCTAGATTAACCACACCATGGCTATTCAGATTATCGATCAATCGCTCATATTCCGCTTCTACAGCCAAGACTTGCTTATCCATGAAGTCATTGAAGTCATCAGACGTCTCCTCAATGGAACAGCCGGTTGGAGAACCGGAGGGTACTTGAATAGATTTAGAAACACTATAGCTCACCTCTCGGTCACCAACTCGGATAGTTACTTGCCCACCATCGCAATCGATGAGGGCTCTAGCTGTGGACAGGAATGGTCTCCCAAGAATCAGGGGGACTTTCTCATCTTTTCCCATATCTAAGACGTACCAATCAACAGGAAAAGGTAAATCTATCGATCTGGACTAAAATGTCTTTCGAATCCCTGAAGCTTTCTTAGAAGATCTATCGGCGAACTGAAGGTTCATGGAAGTGGGTTCTAGAAGACTTTGTAAACCCAGCTGCTCACACACAGATAATGGCATCAGGCTGATGGATGCACCCAAGTCACATAAAGAATTTGGAAAGACTAAGCCTCCCATCTGCAATGTGAGCACGAATTTTCCGGGGTCACCTCTTTTGATTGGTAAGTCTGGATAATTGATCATTGAACAATCCTCACCAATTGCCTGATCCATTTCTGCTAACTTTTTCTTCGAAGACACAACATCCTTGATGAATTTTGTATACTTAGGCATCCGGACCAAGACCTCGGATAATGGCGGATTTACCCGAGTATTTTTCAAAAGGTTAAGCACCTTTTCATATTTCTTATCCTCACTCGGAGGGATGTTGCTCTTCCTCGGTGGAAATGGAAGCTTCTTCAACTCACTCTCGAAAATACTTTCTTTGAGGAAGCACTAACGCCTTTGTCTTCCATGTCCTTCCACCTTACAACTTTTTCGTACTTTTTATTAGTCGGGGGATCGGCCACCCGACTATCATTTAACTCATCGGTCCTCGGGGGATCGGCCACCCGAGGATCCTCAATTATTTCACTTCTCGGGGAACGGCCACCCGAGGATATCCGATCGATTCTTTATTCCTCAAGGATCGCCCACTTGAGGGATCTCAACTCTTTCTTCTATCGGGGATCGGCCACCCGATTTGCCTTCTCAGCCAAGGGGACGATGGGTGCTCAATTTCCCCTCCCCGCCTTATCGGCGGCGGGGAGGGGCTAGTGGTTTCCCCGGAAGCCGGGGGGACCACCAACTTGAGAACCACTCCTTAAGTTCATCGCACCGGCCTCCTCTTTACCGTATTGCATTATTGGCACGAGGTCGGTGCATTGGCCGTTGCTTAAATCGGCTTGAGCGACTTGACCGCCTCTTGGATTCTTTTCCGTGAAGCCGGGCAACCGCCCGACGGTCTAGAGGCTAACCGCTCGCCAATTGCCCGATTTGCCTCTCAAGGCTTTTCATCGTCCCGCTTTGCTCCTCCCGAAATGAACTCCATTCGGCTTTTATATCGTCCCGGTGGGAGGTGCCTTGAGAGTTTTGAAAGTTCGGGGAAATGGGCGGCTTGGCCGACTTTGGAATGCGAAATTAGAATTGGCGGGCCAATTCGATTGAACCTTTGCTTGTGGATTGGAAGAATTATAGCTTGGGTTCGATTAATACCGGGTTTCTATTGAAGTTCGAATTAGGATTAAATCCCGAAGATTGATTAAACCCTTGGTTTTGGAAACTGCTCGCCGAGAATTGGTTATTGAATCTCTCGATTTGTCCGGCCGCAGAAAGCATTGGCTTCCGCATTACGCCCAATCATGGGACGAGAGCGAGCGAGATGCCCCATGCTATCACATACTTGGCATGTGATTGGATTATGCCGTCCATAGTCATGAACGCATTGACTTGCTTGAGCGAGAGGGGGAAGAAAATTGACATTGGCCGGTCATATGGCCGGTCCGACAAAGAAGCTTCACGGTACGTAACTTGAGAGTTCGTGAAGGTGAAGGAGCCGGATAACTCGGATTTGAGAAGTTTTGAGCAAATTGTCATTTGAGAGGTTGCCATTTGCTTCGCAACATGGCAACGAGATTTTGCATAGTCACCTCTTCGACCTTGGGAGGCGGAGGAGGTGCTTGAATGGCTTGATAAGAGGGGGCATAATTATACTTGGCAATGTCCTCGAACGGCGCCCACCCCTCATCGGTGTTTTCTTGAGAAATGCCCCACCGAGGAACTATTGACCATGCCCTTGGTGAGCTCGGTCAATCCACCGAAGAAAGTATGGACTTGCCTTTGCTTTGGCAAGCCATGATGGGGACACTTTCGCGAGAGAGACTTAAACCTTTTCCACGCCTCAAAGAATGATTCATTTTCCACCGACGGAATGTGAAGATTTCGTTCGGACGATGGGCCGTTTTTGAAGGAGGAAAGTATTGACTTAGAAATTCCTTCTCGAGCTCCGCCCACGTAGTGATGGATTCGAGAGGGGAGAGAGTGATACCACTCGAGTGCCTCCCCCGTAAGGAAAATGGAAATAGTTTAAGCTTGATGGCGTCCTCACTTACACCTTGGATACGGGTAGTACCGCATATTTGCAAGAATGTGTGTAAGTGAGTGTGGGGGTTTTCGGATGGGAAACCATGGAAAATTGATGCATGCCGCATCATCCGTATAAGTCCGGGTTTAAGCTCGAAGTTTGGAGCAAGAATGGTAGGCATGACGATAGCCGGGTTGATGGTGACCGTACCGGGCATGGCATAGTCGGCCAACGTCCGTCTATCTTCCGCCGCCATTATTACTATTCTTTCGATTTCTCCCGAAAGATATTGCTCAAATTCTTGATCTAGAGCGTTTCCTTCGTCGAAACGAAGTCTCCGCCTATTGGGTCGGACTATGGTCCGCTCGGGGTCGGGGAATAGATTAGTGGTCCCTTATGACTACGAGTTTGCATAAACCGAACACCAACTCAAGGTGTTGAGCAAGAAAGGATAGAAAGTGACGAAAGGACGGATCGGACGAGAGGAAAGGATAACTAAACCTAGAGGAATCAAAAACTACGAAACTTAACTACGAAAAATTTAAAAACAGAAAAACAGGAAACACCAAAAACGTGTTGAAATCTTCTGAGCCCAAAATGGAAGGGAAAACAGTGGATTTTGACCTCGAAAACGTCGTCGGCGTCGGAACGAGCTTTCCGAATTGGGGTCCTGCGCGCCAATCCGACACTCGAGCCGAAAGTTATGGCCAAAATACTATCAAGTGCTAAAACGGACCCTTTTTCCCTAAAATTTGATCGTGAAAGGCGTGGAGTCAGATGATTCAACCTAAGAAACCTACCTACGACACTTACCTACGAAAAAAACGAAAAACCTAATTGAAATAAAAATAAAAAATCGATGGCGAGACGGGACGGGGGCGTCCAATTAATCGGACGGGCGTCTTCCCCGGAGGAAGAACTGGACGGGCGTTCAGACTAACTGGACGCTCGTTCAGGAGAGCAGATAGATAACAGAATAGAGCAGACTTGATTTGGACGAGCGTTCAGTGATACTGGACGTCCGTCCGGATCAATCTGAGACAGAAAGAACGCAAAACAGAGTATGAAAATAGAAAACAGAGTATCAAACTAAGAAGCTAAAATTTATACTAACTACTGACAGAAACACGACAGAAAAACGCACTAAAACGACTAAACTACTAACTACAAAAAGAGACTGAAAAGATCTAACCTAAAAACAAGAATTGAAAACAAACTAAAAACAAAAACAAAAACTAGGCAACCGTCCGGTTCCCCGGCAACGGCGCCAAAAACTTGTCCCGGATTTATCTAATGCGAATAAACAAGTAATAATATTTATAAACCGGTTAACCTCAAGTATAAGGATCGTAGTATGGAGGCTAATGCCGGGTCGATCTTACGGGGAACTAGACGAATGTGAATCCTAGCTTTTGTTTTTAACTAACTATTGTCACGAAAACTAACCTAAACAGGGAACTAAAACTGGACAAATATGCAGAAAAAGTAACTAGACAGAGGATTGCTCCAATGCTAGGCAAGATTGAAAGCGATAAAAACTAAACTAAAGTGCAGAAAAGTAAACTAAAGCTAAACAATTCAAGTTTTAAGGATTAAATCAAATTATAACGAACGAACAAGCAATTGATCCACCTATCCTATCAACATTCAATTCTAACTCGGATTAATTCGTGATCTCTACTCAAGTCGTGATTCACCTAATCAAAGGCATAAACTCCTACTCTCGTAGACGAGTTCGTTTCCTAACCTTTTATCTTTCGATGTTAAAGATTACGTCTTTCTAACCTAGGCGTGAAATCTTTCAATTTCTAATCTAGAAAATCAATCTAATAACTCTCGTTTTAGTTAGATCGAAGATCTATTCTTTTATCATGGTGATCTAGGGTTGACATGACTCTCATCACATAACCAATCATCAAAGCAAGCATCTTTCGATTAAACATGCAATAAAACATACAAAACATGATAAAAGAAACGAACTTGAAGTAGATACTCACGATTAATCACGAATCAAAACTGAATGGTTGAAGGAAGGCTTCACAACGCTTGTTCAAAGAGGGATTAGCCTCTTAGCATCCTTTGAAAGCTTGAAATTGATGAATTAAAGAACATAAATCTACCTAATCTAATCTAGAAATTAAAGTGCATAAACTGGAAGAAAATAGGGTAAAAACGCAGCCTGAGCCGCCCCTAAGATATTAGGGTTCGAATTGTATGATTAGGGTGAAAGAAATCCGCTGCTTATATAGAGTTTCAATGTCGGCTGCTACAGTAACCGCTCCGGACGCCCGTTTGAAGATTCCGGACGCTCGTCCACTATTTTCAGCAACAGAATCCAAACTTGTAACGCTCATATCTCGGGCCTCGTAAGTCGGAATGGAGTGATTCAAAATCCTGTAGAATCCTCTTTTCAAGCCCTACAACTCTTCTCTTGAGGTCCAGAGTCAAATCGGTTGTTATCATATCAAGAACTGCGTTGGAAGTTCAGCGCTACTCGGAATCCCGATTTTCTTCCTCCGGACGCTCGTCCGCATCTCGACGTTCGTTCCTTCACCTTGAACTTGTGCCGGACGTTCGTTCATCCAGCGTCCAAACTCTCTGTATCAAAATACTTCCCTGGACGCCCGTCTGCTTTATCAAACGCCCGTCCACTCTGGACGGGACCCGGACGAACGTCCATATGTGCGGCAACTCGATTTCTTGATCTTTATCTCCTCCTTCTTCCATCTTTGTCCTTCTTTCCTCGTCTCTTTCTTGATTTAGCTCGAATTATATCAACATTTGATCATCAATTCAGCCTCCAACATGTACCTACATGACATCAAAAACACCGCAAAACGTAACACAATCCAAATACTCGTAAAACCATAATTAAAACACATACACAACCTCATTTTGCAAATAAACTAATCAAAATCTTACTTGCTTAATAAATCATTTAAACACTCGTTTTCTATGCAAATTATACAAATACGGAGGAAATCATTATCAAATATAACGTTAAAAACCGTATAAAAATACCCTTAACACTTGCACCAGACGGAAATTCTCTAAACAGACATTCGTCTCTCTCAATGCGTCCGCACTAGCCCCCGGTGCACTTGCACCGTGCGCAGAAAGCCCTAAACTCGATCTTTTCTTCCCTTTATCAATTCCTACTCTTATCCAAACAAGTTTAACATCGAAATTACTCAGAAATAGAAGAAAACTTAACCTTTACAATACCATAACATCCCTTAATTCTTAAAAAACTTGTAGCATGATTATAACATAAAATCACATCAAGAACTCAACTTAAACCCTATAAACTGTAATTAAATCTTAGGAAGATCCTCTTACTTGTTTGCAAGCAAATCCAAGTCCAAAGCTATGAAAAATCTGCAGCAATCCTGAACCTTTTCCACAGAAAACCTTTGTGATTAATCCGAATTTAGATTATAATCGATCACACGTTTCTAAAACAACGATACTACGGTTTTATGAGTTCGAATCCATCAAAATCAATAAAAAACACTGCTAGGGCTCGAAATTCATACATTGACAAAGCTCCAAACATTTTGTGTTGAAACGACGCCCTCTTCACGACGATTCCGATGCTCTACTCGAATCTGAAAACGGTTGAGAAAATGGCTTAGAATTTTGAAGAAATCTCCCAGCCCTTTTCCTTTGACCCAAAGCGTTTTCTCAGAGTTCGTGAAAGTCCAATTTTCGGCTATTAGGTTATATGACTAATGAGGTGATTATTTTCCTCAAATAACAATTCCCAAAATAATAACCTATTTCCATTTTTCCTTAATTAAAATCGAATGCTGTCTAGGCGGGTTTGCGGTATGCGTTAACGCTCAATACCGATAGCTCTAGTTCTTTATGCGTATGGGCTATTACGGACCATTTAAGGAGGGTAGCTTGCGTATAGATTGTCTACTACAATGGTCGGAGTAGATAGGGTTAAGAGTTGTACCCGTAGCTGAACAATAAATTAAAATTCACCAAATGGGAGGACTATTGCATGTGTGGGGGGGGGGGGGGATGACTAATTACTCATAATTGAACTAATACATCCGTGTGAGCTAGCGTAATATTGTTTGTTTGTGGCACCAAATTTACTGCTATCTATATTATAGTTGGTCGTAGACAGTTAACTGTGACAAGCACAATCTTGATAATTTGATGTTCTTACGAGTCTCTATGGGATCTACCTTGACTCGCCAGTACTCTACTACGATAGACCTAGCCCTATTGCTAGTAAGTGCTTTGCACGCGATCACCTGCCCATTGGCTTGGGGATGGCCTACGGATGTGAAATACTAGGTGATCCCCACTTCAGAACACCAGGCATGAACAGACCGATCCTCGAATTGTGTCCCATTATCTGAGATCATCGTTTTAGGGATGCCGTACCTACATACAATGTTCTTTCATAGAAATTTCTGAATTTATTTTGCTGTAATCATAGTAAGAGCTTCGGCTAGGGTATACAATCGGTGTCATTGATTGAGAAGCTTGACGTGATATGTTGTTGTGCACCTGCATGATCTGCACTTTTGGACGAGCTCTTAATAGTCCCCCTGCATAGTGGGCCAACAATAGCCGAACAAACGACATTTTCTGACAAAGTCCGAGCTCCAGCATGATTTTCATAGATTCCTAAGTGAATTTCGTGAATGAGATAATTTCCTTCATATTCTGACGCACATTTGAGTCATGGTGCTATAAACGACTTTCTATAAAGTAAGTCGTTGAAAAGTGAATACCTTGTTGCCAATAACTTCATTCTCCTAGCCTATGATTTATCTGCGGGATGGATTCCATCCTTCAGGTAGGATGTGATAGGATCCATCCATGTGCTTTTCTGAGTTATGGGCTGAACTGCCTGACTGTCGTAACTCCATTTTCTCAGCAGCTTGACCAGCACTTTATTGTCAGATAATAAATTTGATGTTAGCTTTGAAAGTGCATCTGCTATTCTATTCTGAGATCAGAAGATATGCCCAATCTGGACGTTCTCAAAGTCCTTTAATAGTTTTTGTACCACTGCCAAATATTTCTTCATTCGCTCTTCTTTCGTTTTATACTCTCCCTTCATGTGATCAACCACGAGTTGTGAGTCACTGAAAACCATTTTGCTTCAAGATTAGTTGCTAAATTGAGCCTGGTGATTAGTGCCTCGTACTCTGCCTCATTGTAAGTGGCCTAAAAATTGAAACGCAATGCGTAAGGGAACTCTTCTCCTTTTGGACTAACGAGTTGGAGACCTGCCCCTGCTCTTTCCTTTCTAGATGCTTCATCAACATACACCGTCCACTGCTCGACTTGCAACTTGGCTGATCTTGGTTGATGGTGATGGCTAGTCCTTTAGCAAAGAAATCTGCTAAGGCAAAGGCCTTGATGGAAAATCTAGGGTGGAAGTCCAGAACGTACTCTGCCAGTTCGACCACCCATTTTGCCAGTCTGCTTGATGTGGCTGATACGTTATCACAACTATGGGGTGAGCTTGGAAATTTGGCCTGAGCTTCCTAGATGCGTGCACTAGGGCTAATGCCAACTTCTCCGCATTCGAATACCTGACCTCTGGTCCATGGAGCGCTTTACTCACATAAAAAAATGGGTCTTTGCATGTTATCCTGATCCTTGACCAGAACTACGCTTAGAGCTCTTCACAAATGGCTAGGTAGACCAACAATGTTTCTCCTTCCGGTCCGAGGAGAAGTCAATGTTGGTAGCTCGGCCAGATAGGACTTTAAATCTTCAAACGCTTTTTGACATTCCTCGTCCCACTGGAACGGACTAGCTTTTCTCAAGATTTTGAAGAAAGAAAGGGCAAGCTGTGCCGACCTGGATAAAAACTTGTTAAGAGCAACCATTCACCCCGTCAACCTCTGAACTTCTTTGATGTTTCACGGGGGAGACATTTTCTTCAGTGCCTCGACATGATATGGATTTGGTTTGATTCCTTCTTTGGAAATAATGTATCCCAAGAACTTTCCTGATCTGACCTCAAACATGCACTTCTTCGGGTTTAACTTCATCTTTGTTTCCCCGGGTACTCCAAAGACTTATCTGACATCGATCATGTACCGATGTAAATACAGGCCAATATAAACCCTAGTGACAAGAACAAGATCAAAACCCTGAAGTAAAACCTAAAAACGGGGGGAGTGTTTGATTATTTTAAACTGATCCTGGAGTTGGAGATGACTCAAGGCCAATTCCATCAATTGCGTTTATATTGCTTTAAAATACATAAATTTCCTTGTAGGCTAGTAGCAACAGGCTTTCTGCATCTTCAATCTTTGGAATTTCACTATCCAATAAACTTTATTCTTCAACTTCACCTGCAAGAGGGATAGTAAAAAGATCTTTCTATGTTGTAGCTGTGGTGTTTTCTTAGTGGGAAGCGAGAGCGTTAGGCAATGATATGGTGTTCAAGGAGCATATGTTGCTTGGACTCATTGCAAAGGACCGCAGCCCTGCTGGATTTTCGGGCTCTTGCATCAGAATGGATAAACCAAAAACCAACTGAATAGTTATGTATGCTTTCTAACCAAACATTGATGTCATTTACCCAAGGCTATTCCCATCTGATGGAGAAACATTGAAACAAAAAAGTCGGGTTTTAGCTGAAAAGAAAGGCATGGGCACCAAGCAAAGTTTCCATATATTTAAAGCAGCACCATGCCTGTAATTACATTGAATTGGGATGGTTTCACTACTAATCAATGCAGACATAACAAATACAAGAGATTTCTATACATCTCATGTATGCATAAGACTACAAAAGACTTCATAAGTATGTAGCTACTCATTGAAATGACAAATTGTACGACAAAATTATTGCTACAAGCCTACAGCTACAAGTGAAGCATGTAGTAGGCAACTTTTTCATTCATGTATAGGGGTTATTCGATGCGGGGAGGCTTCACGTAGAGAGTTGCATACGTGGCAACATCGAACCACACAAGCTTCATCCTCAATAGGGAATTGCATACGTGGCATGAAACTGTATGGTCCAGATGTTGCCACGTATGCATCTCTCTATTGAAGCCTCCCTGCATCAGAATAACCCCATGTATAGACTCCCCATAGACTTGGTATTTGGTATAACACTTTGTCAAAGTAAACACTTTGTTTGAGTAAAATGTGGTATATATAACACTTTGTCTGAGTAAAATTACCACGGCCGTAGCATCATGCAGCACATGAGTAATCTTCCACTCATCAGTTCCCTGTCATCAAAGCAAATAATCATGTAAGCTATGAAATTTGGTACATGCATATCATCAAACACGTAGTGGGCGCAAAGAAAAAAAGGCTCCGATCTAGAAAGAATCAAAGAAAAAGATGTAAGCAAGTTACGACAGAAGGATTGATAAGAGAGAAACATCGAGGGCAACGAGGGGACCCAAGGCCGGGTTTGAAGATCGTCCAATTCTTTTTTTCTTCCCACCAACCCCCCCCCCCCCCCCCCCCCTCCCCCCCTCCCTAATTTCTTCCATTTTTATACTTTATTTACGCTTCCCTACAAAATAATACAAGATGTTCTATGTTATCTCTGCCAACAAATAAGATATTGGGGTTATTCCATTCTTAATTGAATAGATTTTAATAACGACGAGAAAAACTAGAAACTAAAAGGCTATCAAACACAGAGGAGTCTCCGGAGGAGATTTTCAATCTATTAAAACATATGCGAATCGAAACATCCAATCTGTACATGATAGCGACACAAATTAATCTTATCTATAATGTCGTTTTACTAAGTCTTTGAAATTCCTTAAGCATATATCTTTTGCTCATCAGAACTTGCTCCTTATGTAGATTAAAATATTCTTCCTTCCAATACAAAATTTCTCACAAGATTTACCTTAAAATATCTGGCATTCGTTCCACACAATGTTCATGTTTTGTTTTATTACATAATGTATATCTTAATTATTTATCTTAATTATTTCATGAAATACAAGGGTTAAGTGTATAACTTATCGTCTATTGTTAAAGATCAAACGCTTACCATTCTACTAAAACCAATTGGTTCCAGTAAAGGCGCTGTTACTATATTTCTTTAGGTATTCAAGAGTGTGGACAATCTCTCCCAACACCCCCCTCAAGTGTGGGCAATCTGTCCAAACACTTGCACAATTTTTTTTTCTCTTTAAATAATGTTCCAACCAGGGTTCAAGCGCTTACCGTTGTACTAAAACCAATTGGTTCCAATAAATGCGCTACTATATTTCTTTAGGCATTCAAGAGTGTGGACAATCTCTCCCAACATCTATTGTACTATCCCGTCCTAAAATGTAAGTCAATTGGTTATTTGGTTTTGTCCATAATATAAATCAATTTAAAAAACCAATAAAATATTATTACATTTCTTTCTTTCACCCTAATTTATTATATACTCACAAACTTTTCACTACTTTGCATTAATAACAATGAAAAGTCATTTTAGACTTCCTTATCAAAATTAATGACACATACAAATTTATCCAACTTTTCCAATATCTGTGTGGAAAATCCAAACGGATGTACATTTTGGGACGTAGATAGTACATAGCATTAATCAGGTTCCATACGTTTACCCAGGAGTGAACGCAGCCCCGGACGAGGGGACGATACATTATTCGTTTTTTTACGGTTAAACTAGTATATTTTGTTTGAATAATGAATATAACATAGGAGGAAGGGGCCACAAGGACAAAAAAAAATTAATAAATGAGTCTGGAAGGATAAAAATAACATTTTCATGATTATAAAGGATAAAAATCATAATTGTTACTTCACGTGTTAATGTTACTTTGTGTTTCACAATTGTTACTTCATATTTACTCTATTCCACATTTGTTACTTCATAATTGTTACTTTTGTCCTTATTAAATTACAGTTTCCTTCTATCCCGATTTTTTTGATAATTTTGTCCCTCTGGACAAAAATCTATATAATATATAAAACTGTCCACAATCTATACCTAAGATTTATAAATATATTAATTCTTTCTTTTTAACTTCGAATTGACAATTCCAATATAATACAACCCATTCTTCTCATTCTTTCTTTTTAACTTTGATTTGGTAATAAAAAATATAATACAACAATACTCTTGGTTCCACAGGATATTTTTCTATTGTTATTATAATAAAATATCATAAAATGTATCCCTTTGTTAATAATTAATAAATACATTGTAAAATTATTTGATCATATTATGTAACAAGGCGAATGTTTGAGCGAAAATAAATATAAAAGGGAAAGTAAAATACATTGTATATATACTGATATATTTTTCCAATCTGGGGGTGGAGAATGCCCCCAAGCTATAGTGTGCGTCCGCCCCTGCGTTGACCGTGACAAAGATGTCACGGTCAATGATTACATATCAAACCGAAAGCATGTGGAAAATTAATTAATAGTTAATATATGTTGGAAATAAAATTTATGTTTTGATGATAATTCATCATATTTATTCAGGATATTATCTTAACCTCATTGATGAAGTGCTGAAGCTAGCTGTTATAGTGAAAAGCTAAAAGATGTCTAGAATTGAATGTATAGGTTTTACTAGAGTCTGATATTTGTATAGGTTACATCAGACAAGCACTGTAATAGATAGTGTGTCGTGAAAATGAAAACTGGAAATTGTTAAGATAAACAAACTGACTCAGAATACACCAATATGAAACTGAAGAAGATAAGTTCGCTGAGGGACACAAACTTGGTTGGCTTATCTAGAAGATTGAAGAACTGAGGGTTCAAACTCAGTTGATGAAGAACTGAGGGTCACAAACTCAGTTATAGAAGATTGAAGAACTGAGGGTTCAAACTCAGTTATGAAGATTACAAGTCGTGACTATAAAGTTAGACTTCAGGCAAGTTTGTGGTAACATGAACTGACTTTATGGATCTTGTATGAAGACCTAAGAATAATAAGAACAATGAATTCCTAGAAGATAATTGTTTATGGTGTACTCTGATTAAGTCAATTATAATCAGATGTAAACTGGAGTACTGATATTTGAAGAAGAGTAAAATCTCAGTTAATGCTCCAAGTCAGTCAAGAAACTGACAACTGATGAACACAGTATAAAACTGATCAGTAAACTCAGTTTTATATGTCAGCCATCCAACAAACTGATAGTACAATCGAACGTTTTAAAGGAAGCTATTTTATTGGATGAAATACTGACACATCAGAGCGGTCAGAAAATATAGCCGTTACAAGATAGACGTTGATACAATTCGAATTCATAGAAGATGAACGTTGGAACTCACACTATAAATAGAAGACTTTGCACCAAGAATCAAATACAAAGATTTAACAGAATTATCAAGATCAACAAGCATTTTTGTGCACTAGTCTTAGTCATTCGAATTGCTATCATCTCTGCGCTATAACAAGATCATATCAAGAATATCTTCAAGTGTTCAAGCTACACATAATTTATCCAGATTCAGACACTTTGAAGAACCACAAACAAGAATGAATTTATTGATTCTCAGCCCAACTTTGATTCTACATCAAAGTTTCAGACTTCCCGGTTTGATTCTACATCAAAGGTTCAGACTGTGAAACAAACCGGGAAGGTTCTGCCAAGGACAATTGTTACAAGCAGTCGGGTAGACTGTGTTTGTGGTGGTAGCTGGTGAAGAGGCATACGTAACCCTTCAAGGACCAGTGCTCAAGCAATTGAAGAGCGGCAATTCTACCTGTGGACAACTATTTAGATAGTGAAGCTAGGGATTAGCCAATGACTATTGTTTAGGACTTTTTGTAACAGTTCACCTCAAGAAGTTCTAGTGGAATTTTCCTCCGCACCACAGGGGAAGAGATGACTGACAGGATTACACCACCTGGAACCTCTATAATTCTTGTTTATTTACTTTACGCATTTATTTATTTACTTAGCATTTATTTACAGCATTCTGATAATTTGATTGTTATACAACTCACAGCTCACAGACTTACATTCACCAGAATTCAGTTTAACACACTCAGCTTTCACATAGAATAACAAGATCAAGAAAAAGGCTAGAATTATATTCGCTGCCGGTTGACTCAGTTTTTGCTTAAGTCAGTTTGACTTAAACTCAGCTCAGTCAGCTTAACTCCACACAAGTTTTAACTGAACCATAATTTGTTTTAAATCCAGTTTTAGGGACAAGTTTCACTACAAGAAAATTGGTTTGTAATGACGGGAAGATCGGTCATTAAATGTCATTTTCCCATCATTAAAGGCTTTTAGTGACGGGAAATTTCCCGTCATGGCGCGTCATTACTGCCCTCCTAGTTAAAAGTAAATAATGACCGTAAAGTGTCCTGTCATTGTTGTTGTAATATAATTAATGACGATTTTAACTCTCACTATAAGTTCATATTAATGAAGATAATTTTCATCACTATTGCTTCATTGTCCCCTCATTAAAAATAAATATACTAACAACATAACCGATCATTATATCATATATCTTTCCGTCACTATAAGTCATTTTACCGCCAATATTTACCTCGCCATTATCATCTATACCCTCATTAAAAGGTAATTTTAATGATAATAAAACTGTCACTATTAATTATCAGTCTCTCATTGTAAATTTGTGGCAGCAATACAATGATTTTCCTTGAGAACCTAAATTATTATTATTGAATTACATGTATTTAAAAACCATAAATATAAATACACAAACATTATAGAAAGGATTGATTTTATTGAAATAAGTATTAACATGATATTGAATCGTCTAAGCAACGATATCAACCTCAAAAAAACAAGCATAATCAAATGTAATACTAAATGACAAAGGTATATGAAAACACCTACAACATTCAAACAAAAAAAACGTAGCATATTATTCCATTTAACGAACTTGAAATTACGAGGTGAACTAGAATGAAGCATGTTCTTCATGCTTATGCATCAATCGACCTTACCAAGATCCTCACTCTTGTAATTTGAATAGTTGTGAATGAGCCGATTTTCAACATGTTGTGTAATGTATAAAATAACCCCTGTAAAATTGATATCAAATGTGTCAGATTACAGTTAAAACTAAAGACTCAACCAAAATTTTATTTTCGCAAGACCAGAAGAAAAATAAAGGGCACGTTTCATGACCAAACTCATCTACAAGGTCACTTTGAAAAAGAATATAATGTCTTATATGAAAATTGAATGATATCATATCCTTGTCTTTATCTCCATTATTTTGTACAATATCTTTTAAACATACTTCACCCTTGTCAGCAGAATGATTATGAACACTGAAATCGAAAAGTGAGGAAGAGAAAATTAAATACCTATTCAATGTCATTGTGAGGTGTTGGATGTCCATACGACATTTGTTGACTGCCGTTCTCAATTTCCGTCAGTATACTTTCAAATGTATCCATGCGTCTTCCATTTATCACATCCCCACGTACTACAAATTTCTCATATGCCTTACTCTCACCCACTATCTTGATATCAACAATTAGGAAGTATCGGGACATGAGAAATTTTGTAAAGACATAAGAAAATCAATTAGTGAAAAAAGGATCACAGGACAATTCAAATTATAAAGAACTCAAACTAAGACTACTAGCAAATGCTCATTACCTTAGAACATGCATATAATGACTTACTAGCAAATCAAAGGTTTTGGTCTTTATTCTAAGAAAAAGATGGATAAACAAGTTCAATATAAGTTTGAAGCTGAGCCATAACACGGCCAATCTTAACTTAGCAATTAAAACCGATAGTGCACTAAAAATATTAACAAGCTCGACACTTAAAGTTACAAGAAAATATCAACAAGCTTCCAAATAAGATCGTAGAAGTCAGTGGAATAAATAATAGCAATAAATAAAATATACCATTAGATTATGTAGTGAGCCTCCATGAATTTTGGCCATATACACCATATACACGCTCCTCGGCCGCTTTACGAGGTGCTATATATCTTACTGCTTTCTGGAACATTCAATCCATTTTCACCTTATTCCCATTTTAGCCTCAAGTTATGTGGCGTACTTAATATACTCATCACATCTCCCTTACTTGACTGTACTTGACTTTACATTTTGTTAGAGACCATCCCAAAATATAATTTTTTTGAAAGAAGAATAAACTCCAAGATATCATTTTTATTCTCCTTTAACTCTTATCGTCACATGAAAAAAAAAACCGTCAAACAAAATTGTGACAACAAAATTACATAAAACAATAACCCATTGATAATTTGTTATGTCAATAACTAAATTGCCACAACAAAATTACATAATACTCTAAACCATTGATAATGACGGGTGCAACATTAATTAAGTGGTCTCACGACATGATCAATAATCTAAAATGTCTTGTGCAAATGATTTGTCTCGACTCTCTGTTATGGCCGGGTACTTCGTTTCACAAATGATTTAGTCTTGTTATGATGATTTGTTTTCATTCGTTCTAAAATTTCTATTACAAGATGTAAACATTTGCGATTAACAAAACATAAGTTATCATGTGTGCTATTTGAAATTTAAGATGAAAAAAATAGATCATTGAGATTTTCTTGGCCGTAAAAATTGGTGGATATGTACGATTAGCAAGGTTTGTTTTTTCTTCCCGCAATCTATAAATTGTACATTTGTTTATTATATTTAATGGAACGAATCTAAAACCTTGGCTTATATATACAAAATTAGTAGTAAAAAAAATCGAGATAGATGTACCTAAAACCCAAAGAATTGATCCAAGGTACCAAAGAGTTGATCCATGGTTCAAAGTCGTAGATAAAATTCTATTCAAAGTGAGCTTGGAGGCCGGAGCCAAAGATCTTCGAGGACCAAGGCATAAATATAGATACTTATGCTGATACAGAGCAGTTCACATGTATAAAGATGGACTATGGAAATCTTCAAACCCAATACATCTTTTCTCAAGTGTATATGGAGGTGCATTTAAGACATTTGCATATGGTATATCTGCTTCAAAACAAGATTTAGAATAAAGCCTTACTACAGTACAAGACAATTCTAGATATGATGCATTACACCTAAATAAAGAGTCAAGACTCCATAAAATCGCCAAAGCATATAATTTCTCACCGCAAATAATTTACCGCTTTCAGGAATTGGACAAAAATTAGGTTATTCTCTCCGTTGAGTAAAAAAAAAGTGTTATGTGTGCATAATCTCTATCTAATTTTCGTTCTGATGTTAGATCTGATAATACTGGTGTTAAGATTACACAAAAAGGAAAAACATGCTGCCAGCTTCAAAATATCATACATATTACTCACCCAGTAGGCTATACATTTGTAATTCCTTCTCCAATTCTTGCTCCCGCTCCTCCATTGATTACACTTTTATGAACCAACAAAACACCGACGTCTTGCGCCGAACTTCCAACGGATTGTTCAACTATTCAATCCAACAAAAAAAGAGAGAAAATTGTGAAAAATTAAAGTGAAAGAAATTGATTAGAAAATTAGGTGTGTACAATTCGACTTAATTGTACAAGTAACCCTAAAAAAAAGGTAAAATCGCATACCTAAGGAGATTTCAGGGTTGGATGATTTCTCACTTCGTAGTCTTCAATTCCTAGAGATTAGATGAATTCGACGGAGGGATTAAATTGTTTTGGGATTTTTATGATAATGTTTAAAGAATTCCAGCCGGATTTGGGGAAAAAAATTCCGCTATGGAACGAAATCTCATCCTGCACGTCTTTTTTTTTTAAAGCTAAAATCTGATGAACATTATCATATTGTTGTTTATGTTCAAAAAAAATTAGATGCAATCTGTACGTACGTGTATAATTTTTTTTTGGACTGATGGCATTTAATTTTTTTATTTTTATTTTTTTGGAGACTACCAATATCTTATTTTATTTAAACGAGTGAATGACAAAATTGTTTATCATTGGTTACCAAATTAAAAACCTGTCACTAAGAATTCACCTTTTAATGATACAAAAATCTAACCCTCACTAAAATTATAAATATTTTGCTTTTGGTGACCGGAAATTCATCCTCTCACAATTTTTTTGTCATTATTTCCTCATATTTTTGTAGTGTTTATTCACACCCCTCTAAACTTGTGTTAGCCATTCCAAGGGACCAACAATATATAATAAAATATGATCATTTGGTTCCGGATACCGGAGATTTTAAGGGAAAAAAAATAACATTTTGAATTTTTTTTAATTAAAAAGGATATTTTAATAAGTTTTATAAGGTGGGGGAGGACATTTTATCAAAACTTTATAGGCTAAACGACATTTATTCTAATATTTCAACCCATTAATATTTTTTCATTCCACCCTCATTTCTAAACACTTAAATGTTTTTATATAGACCTCCAAAATTGATAAAAAAATCATCATTTTTTTATATATTTAATTTTCATTCTCTTCGTTTTGAGACATTGTTTGATATCATTGCATCGATCGTTATTAATGTGATTTTTCGACAATGCATTTCAAACAAATGAAAATGTTTATAAATTACGTCGAAATATAGCAATTGTGGTTTCGAAATAAATAACGCGAAAAAAGATAGAAAAAAAATAGTGAAAGAATTATCGATTTTTTATCCAGTAATATAAATGTTTAAAAATTGTGGATCGAGATCGGCCGGCATTTACGTGATATATGTGCATAGTGGACACTCATCTTGGAATTTTTCGGTAGACTGAGGTACCAAAGATCTGCTGTACGTGAAAAACAATCAAATCTCTACTTTCTTGAATAATATATATGGTGCAAGCCAGCTAGCATTTGATCATATATATATATCTCAACCTTCAACCCTTAATAGTAGCAATTCTTGATTTCAGGCAGAAAACTTAAAATTTTTCTTGCAATATGGAAACCAAATCAAACAAATGGCTACTCAAATTCATCACAACGCCATTGAAAGCTCTAAGGAAAGCTAGAGATTTTTATGTGAAAAATCTCATAAGCTGTGCAAATAAAGGGATGCCTTCAACATATTCCGTAAGCATTTTGCCAAGAACCTTTAGCGTGAATTCATCCGAGTCATATACATATACGGACACCGAAGATCTAAGAGAGCTCATCAGGGCTGCTTCAACTCGAACCCTGGCGAATCGGGTTGATGTTAGATTCGATAGCAAACAACAAAAGATAATAAAGACGACGATGAGCGGATCAGATTACTCGTGTAAGATGATGACACCAAGAAGCTGCAGTGTGGGCATGGAAAGGATTGATGAAGAGAAGGCTTGTTTATATGAAGAAGAAAATGTCAGTATAAAGAAAGAGTTTGCTTATCCAAGAAGTAGAAGCTATATATGGTGGTAAAAATATGGGCATTGTCTTTTGAAGATCATACAATATTTTTGCATTTCTGGGATAACTTCATGGATTTTCAAGAATAGATCCTCTTGAGTTATCCCAGAAAATCGAGGATCTACTATTTCCTCTTGATTTTTTTTTTTTACATATGTGGATTAGGATTGGTAATATATATATATATATATTTTTTATATGCATTTCTTCATCTGCAAGTTTTTTTTAATTTTTTAATTTTTTGAAGCCAAATGCAAGTTTTTTTTTTTAAAGGAGGGTTGATTTAAAAGGACAAAAAAACAAGAGGATAAAAATAAGAATCAGGACAGTGGAAATATAAATTGGGTGATAAGAACAAATACATCGTTCATAACCCCAAACCAATGTTTCTTCGATGAAAACCGACCTCAAATACAATATTTTACTATTCCACTGTTTATATGTTTTGTTTACAAAAATGACTTTGAAAATGACATTGAAAAAATATCAAATGAGATGTCTAAATAAAAAGGACGAAAAAAGAAAAAATGTGATGAAAGAATTACCATCTTTCGACAATAATATCAAAAGATATATTCGTTTTTGTAGTTGAATACGATATAATTTAAAACACAATGGAATAAGGACATGTCCTAATTTTCCCATAAAAAATATTCACTGTCATCTTTGCATATTTCCATGTTTAAATTTTCTTTTTTAACAATAAACCATTCTGTCATACTTTTTTCCGTTTGTTCTTTTTTCAAATCTCATTAGAAATTCACAAAGAATTGACAAGAAGATTCCAACATTATATATGTATTTCTTTCCTATATCAGTCACAGGTTTTAGATTTCAGATAACACTAGAAAACACAATATCCAGTCGATCGATACCGGGATTGAATTGTAAAAACCCCAATTTATTATCATAGGTGTTTTAATTTGTTAGAATATGCCTAAGTAATTAGATGAGCTTTTAATTATTTTAATTAGTTTTGGGAGCTGTATAAAAGATTTAGTCCTTTTGTACAAATGTGTTCTTAGATCCTTCTCTTAGATCGATTTCCTAAAGATTATTGTACTGTTGGTTCCATATATAAATATACGATCAAGGCATCAACATATTCGAGCTGGTGATTCCTTTTCTAGATATATGCTCAATTATCATCTCTCCCAAAAATTCTATCTTCATATCGAGCCAAACCATGGCCGATACTATTGTCTCAAAGATTGCACCGATCACCGGTGTGCTCCGGTGACCTCCATCAATTTGTCCCTTGGGAGCTTCTCTTCCCTCTCTCTACAAGATTTCTCGTCTCCTTCGTTTCTTAACACAATGACATCAAAAATGACTTCCGAATTGCGACCAATTCCTCTCGATTCTTTCTACCACCGGTTCCATACGTGACCCAAATCGGCTTATCCGACTCGGATTAACCTTGGAGAAAGTGATGGGAGTCAACTTTACTTTGTACTTTGGTGCGCAGCTTAACCCCCGTTTATCACTTTATTGGCATGTTTTGGGTAGTTCTAGACCTGTTTGAGAGTAATATCGAGAGTTATACGCACAGGGAGTTAAACTGTCATATCGATAGTAAACTCCGCCTTTTTTTAATGATATTTAACTCTTTTCCGAGCACTTTTGTCTTGCGGAATTACGCGTGGTATTTGTTCGTATATGTTATTGCAGGACTTAGGTGACTCGAGAACCTGGAAGGCGATGTTTTGGGATGAGAAGCATGGTCGTGGCTCGAAATTAGCATGAAAGTGAGGAAAAGTCAAGTTTGGAGAGAAATCAAGGCAAACTGGCGTTTGCCCTACCTCAAACTGGCGTTTGACTCAAGCCTACCTCAAACTAGCGTTTGGCCAGTCCAAACTGGCGTTTGACAGAAGTAGCATTGATGCGAAAGTTGAGTTTTTTGCCAAACTAGCGTTCAAATCACCCCCAACCGGCATTTGGATGGGTTCAACCCGAATCAAAAAGCTCATTCAAGCCAAACTGGCGTTCAGACACTGCAAACGGGCGTTTGTCCCTCAAGGTATGATCTATGAACTGGCATTCAAGTTGAGGCAAACGCTCATCCATGGAAGGAGAAACCCTAATATCATCAAGATTTCCGGGCAAACTAGCGTTTGACGGAGGCAAACGCTCTTTTGAGACCGACGAAGCGATTTTCGACCTACACTATAAATATGCGGCTCATTCGGCCCCTTGATATCTCCCGTTTGTAAGTCCCACATCGGTAAAATAAGAGAATGCTCACCCCCATATAAGTGTGAGACATAAAGATCTTGTCAACTCGGGTTAGTCCTTTTAGACCAAGCGAGGACGGCGGTCTAAGCGATTGACCGGACATTTATGAGTCATTTAGCGCTACCAGGAGCCCGGGGTCCGGGGCGTTACGAATGGTATTCGAGCCAACTATCGACGGAACTATGCGCCGCACCGTACAAGAAGACGGTGTAAGGATGGCCTCTAGTTACCTCTGGTAGGGACGATCCGGGAACAGTCTCAGCCGTCCTGGCGAGGACGCCAGTCCCTTATAAGGGGGGGGGGGAGAGAATGTAAAGTCCCACATCGGTAAAATAAGAGAATGCTCACCCCCATATAAGTGTGAGACATAAAGATCTTGTCAACTCGGGTTAGTCATTTTAGACCAAGCGAGGACGGCGGTCTAAGTAGTTGACCGGACATTTATGAGTCATTTAGCGCTACCAGGCCCGGGGTCTGGGGGCGTTACAGTGGCCGACTTTAGACTTTTCTTAGGCGATTTGGGTGCGATTTTAGTGTAGATTAAACACCCTTTGATCCTTTGATTCCATAGATTACTCCCTTCGATTCTACACACTTGTTATAGCTTAGATTTCCTTTTCAAGAACAAAAGATTCAAGTTTTTGGTGCAATTATTTCTTCATACATTGTGAATCAGATTTTCTGCTATTTTATGGTAATGAATTATTTCCCTTTTATTATTTCTAGCATGTTTTCCTTTCTTTATTCCTTCATTAGCATAATCATGAGTAGCTAATTGCATGTGCAGTCGAATTATGTGAAAGCGAGCGAAAACCCTAAGGAGGATGAGATAGGGAGTTGTGTAGTGCGTAATTAATGTTTAAACGATTAATCCACATCCTAAAACTTATTTTACCATCTTTGAATTAGATTGATCTCCTAGTTCACATCACGTACATCAAACTTATAGATGCATTTTGCGGTGAGATGTGGGATAAGGGGTTCTAGTATCGTTGCGTAGATTCGGCCTAGTTGTTAGGTCAGTTTCCAATACAGAGGTTTGTCATCGTTGTTCGAGCGAATCTAGAGCGTAATCATGTTAGGATAATCGGTTTTCTAAAGGGAGAGTCGGTTAGCTTCACATATGGTGGTTAGATCGAGTTGTTCAGTCTAATCACTAGAATTAGGAGTTGGCACCCATGGATGTCGTTAAACTACATTGGATAGGTAGGTCGGTTAAGACACGCTCCCGGTCAAGTCCTTCCTTAGGGGTAAAAGTAGCTCGTGGGATCATAGTTCGGCTATACCTTTTAATAACTAGAAGTAAACACCGGTAGTATAATCTTTATTTCTGCACTAGTATAAGACCTTTCAACCTTTGATTGACCTGAACTAAGTTATACGTCGGCTTTGGTACTTAGACATTACTCCCTGTGGATTCGACCTTGTGACCACTATACTCCCGTTGACCCGATACTCTGTCGGTAAAAGTTAACGGTTAAGTATTTTGCTATCAAGAATTTTGGCGCCGTTGCTGGGGAGTAACATTTAATATCTCTTAAGTTGATAGAAATCTTGGGCTTGGGTCATTTTTATTTTGTTTTCTTGTTATTTCATGTTCTACAGTGCATGACCCGATCTTCAAAACAACCTCTCATCAAGCCGATTGAAGAGATCGAAGGTTACGCATGTCACATAAACAGTCACCGCCAAGGAGAAATCCTAATTGCTAGTCCAAATCCTCTGTTTGAAGAAGAAGAAGCATTAGAAAGCCCTCTCTCAGATTCCTCTAAAGACATGGACGATATAACGACTCGTAGAGAGGACAAAGATCCCATTGATGAACAAAATGCACATGGGCAAACCTCAAACACTACTGGTGGTAATGCAACACTGCCGTTGCAAACTCCACTGAGGAACCCTCGTGACGAACAGTTAAGGAGGGATGATACAGAGTTACAGCAGTGAGAGGTGGGCATTCTGCCATAGAATGTACATCATCAAAAAAGCCCACTTACCCACAATAGTTGATACCTACTCCAGCACATCAACAGTTTTGGAATCAGAATGATCCGCAGAAGATGAATGTGTATGTGATGGGGCAGATGGGTATGAATCAGCAAGAGTTTGGCCAGCAACAGTGGAATCAGAATTTCGACAATCAGCAAGGGCCGCCAATGGAGTATGGTATGGGTGATGATTCGCAACAGTATAATGTGAGCTATGTTGGACAAGGCAGTGGGGGTAGTTGGAATCAGAATCAACAAGGTCAAGGTTGGAATCAGGGGCAGAATTGGAATCAAAACAACCATCAAAATTGGAACCACAATTCCAATCAGGGTCAAAGCTTTAGGCCAAGTCAAGGTTCATCCAATAGGCCTTGGGACCAGAATCAGAATTACCAGAATAACCAAGTCAATTATCCGAACAACCAGAACCAACAAGATCAGTCACAAGGCCAACAGCAACAACAAGTTCATAATTGGGGTCAGAGTCAAGGATGGAATCAAAATCAAGGCCAGCAAAACAATCAGAATTACAATCAGAATCAGCAAGCGAGACAGCCGCTGAGAAACAATAATTCTGGCACCTATCAGCATCTGAATGCTCATGTACACCGGAGCAATCAAAATAACCAGCAAGCGAATACGTCTGGTGTTCAGAAGACATCCGTTGAGATACTCCTGGAGAGACTAGATAGGACTGTTTCTGAGTTGAACAAAAATGCTGTAGAGCAAAAAGTGGCCACCCATTTTGCCATTTGGAACTTGGAAACCCAAGTGGGTCATATCATGAACACATTGAAGAAAAAATTGAGTGGTGGCCTCCCAAGCAATGCTGAATAGAATCTGAGGGAAGTGAATGCAGTATTTACTAAAAATAGCAGAGATCTTGGTGTTGATTGGTCAAAGAAAGATAAAGAGACCGAAGCAGAGAATTATCTGAATAAAAAAGATGAGGCTGAGGATTTGGAAAGAGGCAGGGTTGAAACTGAGTTAGAGGCAATGAGAAGAGAGTTGGCGGCAGTCAAGAGAGATCTAGAATTGCAAAGAAAGAGAGAGAAATGGCTGCAATGCAGGAAGAGTTGGAAGCAACAAAGAAAGCATTGTTAGATGCAACGAAGAATAATAGGGATGTGAGCGAGAAACTGAAGGAGATGAGAAACGCCCATGTAAACTTGCAAGCTGTGGTCAGGAATTTAGAGACGCAAATGGGGCAAGTGAATCCCAGGCAAGTGAATGCCATCTGTACAAGAAGTGGTAAAGTTGTGGGTAGTGACATCGAGGCACCCGAGTTTCAGAAGAGTAAAAAGATGGAGAAGACTAGAGCGGGAGATGAAGAGTGGGTGGTGTTTGATAAGGAGACGGGGAGAGCTGCTTGAGATAGAGAAAGCGGTGGAGAAGCCGAATGTGGAACAAATCAAGCGGTCGGACACGGCGGGGAAGGTACGAACAACTCGGTATGGACTCGTGAAAAAACACTTTGATTTATCTAAATTACCTTACCCCCCTTGTATCCCTACAAAGCCAATAATTTCTCAAAAGCAAAACAAGTTTCTCGATATCCTGAGAAAAGTAGAGATAAATATCCCACTCGTAGATGCGCTTGTTCATATGCCATCTTATGTCAAATATTTAAAAGGGATTTTGTCTAATAAATCTAAAATGGAGAAAATTGTTGATGATATTCTGGTTCAGGTAGGGAAGCTTGTCTTTCCGGTTGATTTCTTAGTATTAGACATGGAGGAGGCTAGTCAAACCCCGATTCTATTATGTAGACCTTTTCTGGCTACGGGTATGACTTTGCTAGACATCCAAAAGGGTGAGATTACAATGAGAGCGGGTGATGAGATTGTCACCTTTAACGTTTACAACCCCATTAAGCACCCGGGAAATGATTGGGGTACGCAGGAGGAAGTCCAAAGGTTGAAAGTATTTGAGGAGAGCCCTCTGAGTTGTGAGATGCCCAATGAGGGAGTGAGTAGTGAGAGTATCCCTAGGATGACAGTTGAGTCGAATGTAAAATTTGGGGGGCACGAGTCTTGCCAAAGACTATAAACTCGGCACCCTATCTTATTTTTGAAATTCAATAAGTCACGCTGATGACAATAAACACAAGCGCTTGGTGGGAGGCAACCCAACATTCTCTGAGTTTTATGAGTGTTTTTGATAAAAAAAAGTGTTAGAACGGCGGATGCAATCGAGTCGGACAGACATGATTTTATGTTATATATGTTGTTCCTTTTGTAGTCTGTGCTCGGTGTCCGGGTTGGTTAGGAGCTGTCTAGTCTATTTGGTACATTTGTCTTACTTTTGATGCTACTGTCGGTTTTAAGATGCTACAATTTCATTTTGATGGGTTTTGTAAGCCTTAGGGCATGCTACTACTTTCATTCGTGTCTTGGCTTTTATTTGTACGCATTGTGGATGTTGTTTTTCTATTATGTGCCACTTTGGCCTTCCTATTATGCTTAGATGTTCTGTACTTTACCCGTAGGGGTTATTTTTCCATCTATAGCAATCCAGTTTGTGTGTTGTGCATTGCATATCGAGTTTTCTGATGTGACAGGGCCTTATTCTTTGTTATACCCCCTTATCCCTATTCGATATCTTGGCACGAGGACCATGTCCCGTGCGTGTTTTGCATTGTTTCGTCTTGAAAGGGATTCGGGTCGTGCTTACACGAGGCTATTACGGGATTCGATAGCGCCTTTACGCCGGGTTTATAAGCTAAGTCTTCTTTTCTATCTCATTCACACACTGAGGACAGTGTTTCATTCGAAGTGGGGGGTGGATACGACTTAGCTTCATATTGTTTTGTTTGATAAATATACCGGTACTTGTGATATGCTTAGTTAATGCCCGGTATCGAGTCCGTTCGTGGCTTAAAATTTTAAAACTTTTCACGGGTTTAACACCGCGGTCTATGTATATTTCTCACGATGGAGTTGGTAAATGTCTTAGTAGTCGAGTAGTGTGAACATAGCGATTTTATTTTGTCACGATACGAACCCTTTTAGTGCACATGGAACCGTGGTTATGTTTAGCTTGGTTGCTACACACACTTACACCCATAGTTTTGAGCGAAATAGAGAGGTTTACCTAGGACGGATACGGGATGAGAGTCATGGCGCTTCTTTGACCCGCCAGAGCCAAATAAGCCAAAATCCCAACATTTTACCCTCGTACCCCCTCTAAGCCTTGACGGACGGTCGACCACCGTACGAAAATGAGCCGTTTTGGTTACTTAGCACAGTATTACCCTAACCACGAGCTTTATTACTTGGTCACGTTTCCTTTGATCACCCTACGAGTGGACTTAGTCGTTATTTTAGACACACTTGCTGAAGCAAGTGTGGGGTGGGAGATGATGCGTGTTTCGAGAGGAGTTGGTTAGTACGAGCTAGTATAATGAAGGGGAGGAGCTCGAGATATCTATTGTGGGGCTTATTGGTTCGAGAAAATTCAAAAAAAAAGAACGAAGAAAAAAGAAAAGAGATGAAAAGAAAAAATTGAAATTGAAAGAAAAAGGATGTTTGAATAAAGTTGAGAAAAAGAAGTCAAGGGAGGATGTTCTGAGTAAATGAAAGTATGATGTTAAAGTTGGGGTTGTTTATCAATGAGTATAAAAGGATCGAAGGAGTTTCGGTGTGGTTTGGTATGTTTTCAAAGAAAGAATACATGAAATGATTAGGTTCCCTCGTGTTTTTCTCTTTCTCCAGTCCTAAATTTTCCTTTCGATTAACCCCGTCCTGAGCTTAACGATATAACCCTTCAAGTCCTACTTGACCGTATTTAGCCTCGGTTGCCTCGATTAGTGGAGATTCTAGCCCGGTATGAGTTGTGTGTAGTCATTTGGCCGGTATTCAAGGCCGGTAATCCTTTTGAGTGTAGCTTTCGGTTTATATCACACACACTTCGTTTTCGTGATAAGATAGAGTCAAGTTGTTTACATTCGATGTACGCTTTACGTTCACCTTGATGTCGTGAGTGCTATGCATGTTTCGTAAAGTTGGTCCCTTGGTCTTTTTAAAGCGCCTAATTTACTCGAGGACGAGCAAAGGCTAAGTGTGGGGTGGTTGATGAGAGTCAACTTTACTGTACTTTGGTGCGCAGTTTAACCCCCGTTTATCACTTTATTGGCATGTTTTGGGTAGTTTTATACATGTTTGAGAGTAATATCGAGAGTTATACGCACGGGGAGTTAAACTGTCATATCGATAGTAAACTCCACCTTTTTAACGATATTTAACTCTTTTCCGAGCACTTTTGTCTTGCGGAATTACGCGTGGTGTTTGTTCGTATATGTTATTGCAGGACTTAGGTGACTCGAGAACCCGGAAGGCGATGTTATGGGATGAGAAGCGTGGTCGTGTCTCGAAATTAGCATGAAAGTGATGAAATGTCAAGTTTGGAGTGAAATCAAGGAAAAGCGGCGTTTGCCCTACCTCAAACGGCGTTTGACTCAAGCCTACCTCAAACTAGCGTTTGGCCGGCAAGCGGCGTTTGACCGAAGTAGCATTGATGCGAAAGTTGAGTTTTTAGCGAAACTAGCGTTCAAATCACCCCCAAACTAGCGTTTGGATGGGTTCGACCCGAATCAAAAAGTTCATTCAAGCCAAGCGGCGTTCGGACACGCAAACGGGCGTTTGTCCCTCAAGGCATGATCAATGAACTGGCGTTCAAGTTAAGGCAAACGCTCATCCATGGAAGGAGAAACCCTAATATCATCAAGATTTCTAGGCAAACTAGCGTTTGACAGGAGGCAAACTGGCGTTTGAGACGGACAGAAGCAGATTTTCGACCTACACTATAAATATGCGGCTCATTCAGGCCTCTTGATATCTCGGCCGACTTTAGACTTTTCTTAGGCGATTTTGGTGCGATTTTAGTGTAGATTAAACACCCTTTGATTCCATAGATTACTTCCTTCGATTCTACACACTTGTTATAGCCTAGATTTCCTTTTCAAGAACAAAAGATTCAAGTTTTTTTGGTGCAATTATTTCTTCATACATTGTGGATCAGATTTTCTGATATTTTATGGTAATGAATTATTTGCCTTTTATTATTTCTAGCATGTTTTCCTTTCTTTATTCCGTCATTTGCATAATCATGAGTAGCTATTTGCATGTGTAGTCGAATTATGTGAAAGCGAGCGAAAACCCTAAGGGGGATGAGATAGGGAGTTGTGTAGTGCGTAATTAATGTTTAAACGATTAATCCACGTCCTAAACTTATAATAACATCTTTGAATTAGATTGATCACCTAGTTCACACATCACACACATCAAACTTATAGATGCATTTTGCGGTGAGATGTGGGATAAGGGGTTCTAGGATCGTTGTGTAGATTCGGCCTATTTGTTAGGTCCGTTTCCAATACAGAGGGTTTTCATCGTTGTTCGAGCGACTCTAGAGCGTAATCATGTTAGGATAATCGGTTTTCTAAAGGGAGAGTTGATTAGCTTCACATAGGGTGGTTAGATCGAGTTGTTCAGTCTAATCACTAGAATTAGGAGTTGGCACCCGTGGATGTCGTTAAACTACATTGGATAGGTAGGTCGGTTAAGACACGCTCCCGGTTAAGTCCTTCCTTAAGGGTAAAAGTAGCTCATGGGATCATAGTTCGGCTATACCTTTTAATAACTAGAACTAAACACCGGTAGTACAATCTTTATTTCTGCACTAGTATAAGACCTTTCAACCTTTGATTGACCTGAACTAATTTATAAATCGGCTTTGGTACTTAGACATTACTTCCTGTGGATTCGACCTTGTGACCACTATACTCCCGTTGACCCGATACTCTGTCGGTAAAAGTTAGCGGTTATGTATTTTGCTATCAGGAAGCCTCAATCAGAGTTGTGCTGTGAAATTGGATGGGACAAACTATTTTCTGTGGAAATCGATTGTTTTTCCTATGGTGAGAAGACACCGGCTTGATGGCTAATTCTTTGGACCAAAGCACCACCACCTTGTTTTCTTCAATAAGGTATTTTAGGATCTTCTTGTCTGAAACCAAATCCATCTTATGAGTCCTTGTTAATGAGCTCAATGACAGAGCAAGCTCTTGCAGAAGGTGTTGGTTATTCATCTTCAAACGAATTCAAGAATAGTCTTGAAGATCCGTTCAGTAATAAATCTGTGTCAAGAATGTTACTAACTAGTTGTAACCAAGACATATTAGGGGTCGAAATCTTTGTTGAATTATCTCGCACTCATGAAATCTAACTGATGTGAGTCAACCTCACTATTATTTTATACATGACTTTATCCTCATTTATGACTCATTCAACATGTTTTTAGGGTAGTTTGAGAGATTTATATGCCTTATTAACCATTATGCGCACTACGAGGTTTAAGACCTTTATGTTCAAAAATCTCGTCATTTTAGGTGAAATGTTGCATTATTGGCGGAATTACGCGGTGGTTGGTTTCGCTTGTGTTTGATTCCGGTACCACGTGACTACAAAACTCGGAAGATGGCTTAATGGATGAGAATGAGTTTAACAAGGACTGTGAGCGAAAAGAACAAGGAAAAGTGAAGTTTCGGTGATAATATATATGTGTCAATGCGCATGCCCTTTGATGCGAAACGTCAAAAATGTATTCTACTCGTCAAAGTGGACACCGCACGCCATAGAGGAATTTAGAGCCGAGGACAATTATATTCGTCATGATGCACGCTCTTTGGATAGAGGCATGCACCTTCTGTGTTGTTTGAAGATATTACAACGGATTGGGGTCGCGACTTTTATAGGCTATATAAGCGATTTGGGCAACCTAAAAAATCATCTTTTCAGCACTTGGTCGGATTTCAGTCCTTAGAACCCTAGTTCCTCCCATTTTATCATAAATTTCTAAATATTCATTAGATTAGCGTAATATTTCGCATTTTAATCCTTAGATTCTCTTTTGAGCTTCATCTGTATGTAAACTTGTATATCATTAGCTCGGCCTCAAGTTTTGAAAACTACATTGACCTGTATTAAATGCGGTACTTGAAGTTTCTTGATATTGCAATGAATAACTTAGGAAATTACAGGGAACTTATAAAAGTTGATCGGCAGAGAACAATGCTTGATCGAAATTCAGTGTTGCAAAAGTTGTTTCTATTGGTCTTCAAGTCCTCTATTTATGGGCACATATCCAATGTTCAAATTTGAATCCAATTAGCCGTTTTTGGATATGCATAAAATATTCCCTATGAAATTCTTGATTTATGATCCTGTGTCAGTGTCAGTTGTCCTTGTGACATTATAGTCTGTCAATGAATGAAAGTTGTTGAAATCCTTGTAACAGACATTTGAAATTGGCCATTGATTAAATGCATGATCAGACGCCCATAATTATTCCTTATCTTCAAATATATCTTCAATTCTATTTGGATAAAGCACTAATAGTACTTGTACTATTTCAACTCTTATTTTGAATTTGTTCTACCGAAATATTCAACTTCTACTGACTTTTTGCTTGCACTGTGCTTCTGCCCAGCAAAAGTTGACTTATATACTCAACTCCGCTTCTTTGTAGTATCCAGCTTATGTGACTTGATTCTCATCGATCATTATTTTATTAGATCAGATTACACCATATTTCATATACTTGAAGTTTCTCTTCTTATTTTTATAAAACCCAATCCTTCTAAACAAGATCTATAAAATTAATTCGAGCACAGACTTGCCTAAAGTTTAACTTCATAGTCTTGACTTTTACCTTCATTTACTGAGTTTGAACCCTTAGTCTTCATCTTCAGTCTTCAAAACAGAGTTTGTTCCCCAGCCTTCAGGTCTTCGATACTGTGTTTTTTCCCTCAGCATTTAGCTGAACATTGCTTATAATCCTAGATTCTATTAATTTTCAAAAGCTAACCCTAATCTACTGAAACCCCATCAGTTTTCTGATTAACCTATACAATATTAGACTCTAGTAAAACCTATACATCCACATCAAAACATCTTTTTGCTTGCATTATAACATCTAGCGACACTCATCATCAAAACCTAATTATTTCTAGCAATACATAAGCGACATCATCTTCATTAGAGAACAAAGAGGTAAACAAAATGGTAGACTCAATAAACTAAAAGATTCTACAAACGATCGAAACGCATGCAACACAAGTTTCAACTAAAGCAACATCCCAAACAAGGCCAGCCCATGATGAAGGCAAAGGAGACGGTTGCCGAAGGCCCAACGGTTCTTGGGCCTAATATTACATGTTTCGTTAAAGGAAAAAAAATCGTGTACATTCAATTCGATCCAACATAATATAATGTGTTAAAAAATTTATTTGAATTGATAATGGTAGAAAATTTTATTTTACTCCAATCGATAAATGCCCCAAAAAGAAATACCCAGAATTTATAAAGGCCCAAAAATAAATTAGACATACAACACATATTAAACAAACAAAAATCAAAATAATTCTACTTTGATTAGTGATTTCGCATCTAAATGTCTTTAAGAATGATCTTGAAATAGTAATATGTAAATATGTTTTGTGTATATTTATGAATTTGGTTTTTGTTTCTAAATATGCTAGAAAAGAAATGTTGAATTTTTACTACTTTATAGGTATGTTTTGAAGCTATCAATGACCTGAATTTGTATCTATGAATGTTAAAAGCACGATGTTGAAGTAATATTTTGTAAGTATGTTTTCAAGGAAAATAAACACTAAGAACTAAAAGCCTAATTCGGCGACTTCGCCGAAGGCCCAAATTTTTCCAGGGCCAGCCCTGATCCCAAAACTAATACACAATGATCGAAGATCCATTCAACATTACAATTCTTTCTTTATAACCAAGAGGTACAACAAATCTCAATCTATTTGAAAAGAAAATGGCGATTTTGTACCATTGTAAAAGAAAGATAAGCTACAAAGGCCGCAACTTCGGATGCATCTTTGGGAATAACTCTTTAGCGATATCGAATTCGACTACACCCAACCATATTCTCGGGGTGGGGAACAATAATAAAAGGTAAGTACAAACATACATAGCAAATGGTAGAAGCACCGACTCTAAACTTATTATAACACAAGGATTAACATTATTAGCATATATGTTCAAGTAGCTCACTCCCCTTTACTAGTCTCACATAGTAGACACAATCAAAAAGACATATGTTACACATGGATCCAAGGACACTTTTCATGGTGAGTATGCACCATGACATTTCCTTAACACCTCCAGGGCACGATGGTTGACCATGTGGTTCATTACCGGATCTACGATTTTAACCCTTGTGTAAGGGCAATGATTGACCACGTGGATATTATATGCTCCCTCTATATTTCCTTATGGATGGGAGTCTAGGCATCTTCACCTTTCTCGGTATCTGCACCTTGTAGAGGGTCAATAATTCCATGTAGCGATACAAAAATTCATCTCACAAAAGAACAACATGATTTTTATTTTAAACACATCAAGTATAGTGATTAAACAAACTACATAGGTTCATTCACATAAAGGCTCCTTGGGGGCTTCTAGACTCTAGACCATTATAAGTTACACTACTTAGCACATTGCATAGAAATATTGGATTCTTATCCAAACCAACAAGGATAAGGGATGGGGTTTCCAATGATCCCGAGTATCTCCCCGTAGAGGGTCTCCACTAAGTGATGAGCCAAATCCAATAGAAACAAAATGCCTAACTTTTATATATAACAAGGAGATCTAAGGTCAAATGGAATGTGTTCCAATGCTCTTCTTACGTAACACGATGCGGAGCCAAAGCAACTAGAATACAAGCATTCCAAGTTACAACTGCTTGGTCCCGAGAGAAAGGTGAAACTAGAGTCGAGAGGGGGAGGGTTGAATGACTCGAGTTGGAGTTTAACTTTTCCTTTTTAGAAAGCTTTGTGCTTTGCGGAATAACCCTTCCAAAATATATATTCACGGTATAAGCAATCACACACACAAAAATAATGAATAGCTGAAAGTAATTGCGTAATGTAAATGCTGAAAAAAAAATAACACAAGAACTTATAGTGGTTCAGAGTGGTGTAATACATTGATCCACTCTTCTCCTGTGATGATTGAAGGGATTTACTATCGCTTTTCACCAATAAAATAGTTTGATTGTCCTTCACTACACAAGTTTCACAATCTTGAGTTATCAGTCTGCTTTTGTGATTGAACTCTTCACACACTGCTCCTTCAGACGATTCTTTCAGCATATATAACAAAAGCCACAACTCCTTCTCAGATTTCTCTGATTCAGTTGCTCCAGTCCTTGAAGAGAATATATTGTTAGGTGTTATGCCCGAAAGACAATTTTGTAATTGTTTTATTTAATAAATGAAATGATATTATTATTCATATTTATTATTTCTCATATTCACCGATATGACAATAGTAATTACACTACAGAAAACCCCAAAGTATATCGTTTATGTAATCACTGTATGAGATATACACGGGAGGATTGAGTTAGTGAAGATGTACTTAAAATACAATTAGCCCGTAGTGAAGTTAATCGAGAGTATCGGGTCTCTCCTTTAACGTGCTATTAATGTGCCCAGAACACAATATATATGTGTGATTGTCTTATCCGGACTTTCGGTTAAGAGAACCTAGTGGGGCATTTATATATGATAGATATATCATATAGGGCTGGACCGATTTGATTAGAGTTCACGATATAATTCCGTAACCGAGAAGTCTTATCAAATCAATCGAGGATCATATTTATGGATATATCTTAATCCTGAGGTGATCACAGTCAACTGCTTCAATCAGTATGAGGTTTGACTTGACGGTTAAGGATTACACGCGAGTCTGTGATCTGAATTACCCTATCTTGGCATTGTACTGGATTAAGTGAGTAGTCTGTGTTATCACAGATACGAAATCCATTCCTTCCATTTACGGAAGTAGGTAGACGAGTTCCCTTATTTGTTAATCCTAGAAACGATCGATCCATGGAGTTCATATTACACGATTAGCTACCGATGAGTTGTATGAATTAATTGATCACTAGGGGGTTAATGGTAAATAAGGATAAGAGGTCTGAAAAGGGTTAACGGTAACTTCCCGATTTAGAATGAACGATCTATGGAGGATTAATCCATATTTAATGATTATATCAATGGACGCTTATTATCATTCTCGTGAGGAGATAAATATAATCTCATAATCGGAGGAGTGCGATCACGGGATTATGGTGGCATCTACACATGTGATTGATTTATCGAATATAATTATTACGTTCGTAAGATAATTATTTATTTGATTTATCGGAGCCGGCGATTATTAGTCAATGGTCCCCGACGTGCCTCCAATATAGCATAGCTATTCTCGGACGTCGAATCCTAATAATATTAATTTAGTTCTTGTTGGACTTTATTGAAAACGATATGTGAATTAATTGTTTAGTGGACTATTAAATTAGTTGGGCTAAATAATTAAATATGTGAAAAAGACATTTTCATAATCTTGGCCCAAGTGTGTAAAATGCGTGGTTGACCTAATATATTAGGGCATGGGGCGCATATTTTGTCATTTAATTGTCAAGAAATTAGTTTTCTTGTGTATTAATAAGACATGTGCACAAAATATTTATTGGATAAATATTTATGGTAAGAAATAAAGATAAATATTATTCTAGATTTGTTCTAGAATATTATGGGATTATCTTTTATTTATTGGATTTATTTATTTGCAAAATAAAATCCTTGGAGGTCAAGGATTACTCTCATATATAAAGAGAGTTCTCCCAAGCCTAAAACACACTAAAATTTTCGACTTTCACCTCTTAGAGAGGAGAAGGAAAAAGTTCGGCCAAGGGGAAAAGGGGGAAAATCTTGGAGGTTTTCCTGGTAGCATATCGGAGGGATTCGAGTCGAGGATTTCCTTCCACCGGGAGTTGCTCGGATCACACGTGCAGAAGATCGTGGTGCTCTTCACACCATCTTTCCTATTGCGGTTCTTCAATTTGGATTTTGAGATCCAAGAGGTATGTTCTACAACCCCCTTGTAGAGTAGATCTAGTTATTTTATTACGTGTAATTTATAGATCTAGATCCTTAAATCGCTTCCGTTGCGGATGATATTACTAACAGTGGTATCAGTCGCCTGGTGATCTATATTTATACGTATAAAATATTAGATCTAGGAGTGGAAATTGCATGTTTAGATTGCATTGTTTTTTTTTTCGTTTTTAAAATTCGAAAATCATGATGATGAATGCTTTGATATGTTGTGGTTGAAGAGATGGATTGGGGTTGGTATTGTTTACTCGTTAGATCTATTGTAAATTCATATAAATTCGTTTATATGAGTATAGGAAATTTTGTAATTTTAGTTTCCTAGAAGTAGATCTGTTTTGTCTCTGTTCGGTTTTTTTATTTATTCCCGGAGATTGAGCCGTTGAAATGACAATCCCTCCGGTCAGAATGATCAATAAAAGTTGATGATCAATCCCTGCAACAGAGATTTGGACAACATTCTAAAGAGTTTGACTCGGTCGAATTCATTAGAATCGATCCTTTGGTTTCCCATCCATCTTATTGGTTAAGATGATGCATCTGTGTATGCAACATTCAACGAGGAAGTTCTACCCTATGCCTCAGGAATGACTCTCTAAATCTTCGGATCAAGAGAAATGGGATAGATTCTTTTTCTAGTAAGAGATGGTCAGGTTATTGAACGTCAACTTTGATCGAATCTTAGATTCGGCGGTTAACAAAGCAAGTTTAGTATGTCCTTTCGTATATTGGAGAGCACGAGGAATAATATGCGGACATATTCATGTGTGAACTTGGATATGTGTGATACACTGATTTTGACTTTAAGTCAGATTGAGGATGATCGTTAAGTCGATCTCGGGCTCAGTGTTTACTCTTGTGTTGAAGCTATTGCCTGGAGGAATCCAGCAACGCCAACTCGACTTTAAGTAGTTGGGAGATTAGCAGCTTTGTAGTAGCTAGAGAGGCGATATAGCTTAAGGATTTCCTTTTCATATCTGGGAGTGATTCTAGATTTGGAAGCCGATACCACATCATTGTGCAAACGATGAAGGGGTAGCTTATAAGGTTTTTCGAAATCACTAGAGGTCAAAAGCATATTGGGAAAGTACCACATGATTAGATGGACCGGTAACGTTTCGATTCTATGGATCGTCTCGAGCCGACAACCTGACTAATCATTAAGACCCATGATATTGAGATGTAGGTACTCCCCGAGTCACTGACCTATCCTACGACGGCACACTCGGAGTGTATTTTGTCATCTGCAATGGTTATGATATGCTTAATGGGAACTAGAATATGGGATGGGTCTCCATTACTTTAGAGCAAGTGGGAGATGTAGTTTGCTGATGTTTAAATAACAGGGTGTGCTCTAAAATAATTATTCACATGCTTTCGTGCAAGTGGGAGATTGTTAGGTGTTATGCCCGAAAGACAATTTTGTAATTGCTTTATTTAATAAATGAAATGATATTATTATTCATATTTATTATTTCTCATATTCACCGATGTGACAATAGTATTTACACTACAGAAAACCCAAAAGTATATCGTTTATGTAATCACTTAACTCGGTGTATGGGATATACACGGGAGGATTGAGTTAGTGAAGATGTACTTAAAATACAATTAGCCCGTAGTGAAGTTAATCGAGAGTATCGGGTCTCTCCTTTAACGTGCTATTAATGCGCCCAGAACACAATAGGTGTGATTGTCTTATCCGGACTTTCGGTTAAGAGAACCTAGTGAGGCATTTATATATGATAGATATATCATATAGGGGTGGACCAATTTGATTAGAGTTCACGATATAATTCCGTAATCGAGAAGTCTTATCGAATCAATCGATGATCATATTTATGGATATATCTTAATCTGAGGTGATCACGGTCAAGCGCTTGAATCAGTATGAGGTTTGACTTGACGGTTAAGGATTACACTGAGTCTGTGATCTGAATTGCCCCATCTTGGCATCGTCTTGGATTGAGTGAGTAGTCTGTTTATCACGGATACGAGAATCCATTCCTTCCATTTACGGAAGTAGATAGACGAGTTCCACTTATTTGTTAATCCTAGAAACCGATCGATCCATGGAGTTCATATTACAACGATTAGCTACCGGTGAGTTGTATGAATTAATTGATCACTAGGGGGTTAATGGTAAATAAGGATAAGAGGTTACGAAAAGGGTTAACGGTAACTTCCCGATTTAGAATGAACGATCTATGGAGGATTAATCCATATGTAATGATTATATCAATGGACGCTTATTATCATTCTCGTGAGGAGATAAATATAATCTCATAATCGGAGGAGTGCAGTCACGGGATTATGGTGGCATATTCCTGTGATTGATTTATCGAATATAATTATTTTGTTCGTAAGATAATTATTTATTTGATTTATCGGAGCCGCTGATTATTAGTCAATGGTCCCCGACGTGCCTCCAATATAGCATAGCTATTCTCGGACGTCAATTCCTAATAATATTAATTTAGTTCTTGTTGGACTTTATTAAAAACGATATGTGAATTAATTGTTTAGTAGACTATTAAATTAGTTGGGCTAAATAATTAAATATGTGAAAAAAACATTTTTCATAATCTTGGCCCAAGTGTGTAAAATGCGTGGATGACCTAATATATTAGGGCATGGGGCGCATATTTTGTCATTTAATTGTCAAGAAATTAGTTTTCTTGTGTATTAATAAGACATGTGCACAAAATATTTATTGGATAAATATTTATGGTAAGAAATAAAGATAAATATTATTCTAGATTTGTTCTAGAATATTATGGGATTATCTTTTATTTATTGGATTTATTTATTTGCAAAATAAAATCCTTGGAGGTCAAGGATTACTCTCCTATATAAAGAGAGTTCTCCCAAGCCTAAAACGCACTACAATTTTCGACTTTCACCTCTTAGAGAGGAGAAGGAAAAATTTCGGCCAAGGGGAAAATGGGGAAAATCTTGGAGGTTTTCCGGGTAGCATATCGGAGGGATTCGAGTCGAGGATTTCCTTCCACCGGGAGTTGCTCGGATCACACGTACGGAAGATCGTGGTGATCTTCACACCATCTTTCTATTGCGGTTCTTCAATTTGGATTTTGAGATCCAAGAGGTATGTTCTACAACCCCGCTTGTAGAGTAGATCTAGTTTTTATTACATGTAATTTATTGATCTAGATCCTTAAATCGCTTCATTGCGGATGATATTACTAACATATATGTCCCTTCAACGACTTAGGAAATATCAATGAGAGATAGAATGATGTGAATTAAAGAATTCACAAACTGATCAAGTTCAGGGTGGATAATTCTGTTAAGGTTCTGGGTATTTCTGAACTTGAATTTATGGATAAGTCTTTTTAGATCAAGAGTATGAAGGCTTGATTTTGCAGAGTATGGGCACTTAGAATTCTAAAGATTGATTTGTTGTGTTTGCCCTTTTGTTGATACCTTCTATTTATAGCCATGGTTCGTTCTGATTTTGAAAAACCGTCCGTCGGGCAATTAATGTAGAGGGAATAATCCTAGATCCTGTCTTGATTTCATTCTTTGTCTTCCATATTTTTCACGTGTCTGGATTTCTTCTTCTATTTACGCCACTTAGTTGCACCGGCGACTCTTGTTCATTGTGTTTAGGCTTGGTTCTTATGTTACGAACTTTTATTCCACTTGATCTTTTTGTCGGCTCACTTATTGTTACTTGGCGACTTCATTGTCTTGATCTTGATTCGGTCGGCTTATATCTTGATTAGTACTTCACTTGAACTTCTGAGCTTCTGAGTACTCACGTGGCTGATGCTTCTCTGCTGATATTCTTCAGCCGATTTAGAATAACTTCACTGACCCTTAATGTGAGTGAGGTTAGTGTACACCACTTCACAGTAAATTATATTTCATCACTTATGTGATATCTTAGACTTACCCAAGGTAATCACAGACTTCCTTGGTTGTAAGTCAGTCCTTAAGTCTTCACTTCACAGAGTCTGGATTCTCAACCTTCTTACTTAGCTGATCTTCTATCTTCACTTTACTGGGCTAGACTACCAGACTACTAAGTACAATGCTTAGTCTGATAAACTTATACAACATCAGACTTCTAATAAAGCGTATACATCCAATTTTAACATATATCAGGCTTGCTATAACAGCTAGTATGACCATCATCAAAACTATGGAAATGTTCCTAACAACAACACATAGTATAAAGCTTTGCACTAAGCCATGCTCATATTGTAAGGAAATCTATGCGGGAACGCAGCGAAATTCAAAAATTTGATTTCCTTTTACCCAAGATCGACTTCGTTTAAGCAATAAACAAATAAGCTAATAGACGGTGGTTATCTTGGTTGATCTAAAAGATCGACGCTTTGACCGTCTAAGGAGAGTAGTTCTGCATAGATCCGCCCAAGTGTTCGGCCTCTACCGCTAGTCCACACGAACAGCCCACCGGAATCCCATCATAGATTGCTATTGGAAAACTCCGGTTGCTAGACCGGCCTTTTTCCCCTCTCTCCAGCTCTCTATAGGATGCTCTCTATTTTACACAAGAACTATTAGCTCTTGGAATTGTGATGTACAAAAGAGCTTGACACCCACCTCTTATTTATAGTAGAAGTGGCGCCCCTACTTGGTGTGGAGGAGAAGAAAACATTATCCCAATAAAAGAAGGAAAATATAATTGATTGATTTATCTCATTAATATTCAATATCCTATATTAAATATATTTCCAAGATATATATTGACAATATCTTATATTGAATATATCTTTATCTTATTGCCATAAATCTATTTTTCAAAATCAATTAATATATAATATTAATATTATGGTAATATTATTAATTAAATTGCACAATCCAAGTGTATCTTATACACATTGAAAGTGGCGCCCACTTTGACCAACAAATTGGCATCCGGAATATTCTTTAATTAATATAATGCTATGATTAATTAATTTACAAAATACATGTATATCACATATATACATAATTTCGACATACACATCATATATGTATATTTAATTAATCAACATAATTAATATCTTGTATTATATTTATTCATAATAAATAAATACCACTATATTAATTTACCACTATAACCTTTATAGTCTCGAGATAAACTTTCCTTATTTGGTCATCAACTATAACCACATTTTAATCCGGATAGATGTTTATATGTGTGTGACCCGATAGGCTTCCGAATATGTTGGCCATAGACACAAAGTGCAAATTACGAAAATGCCCTTCATGCCTAATGATCACGGGATAGCGTCAGCAACACACCGTGACCCCCAATCATTGGAAGAGTCAAATACAATGACTACTACCTTTCATGTGAAACGATTACCGTGTAACTTACAATCCTATCGTTTGTAATAATATCCATACGGTCGTTAGTCGAGTGTCAAAACATCAACGACCGTATCTTATAATTTGGATATCAAGCTCTCTCGAAGTAACTCATTTACTTCCACTTTGCAAAGATTCACCAGAGTAAGACATTCCTTATAAGAAGGCCCTTTCGGATATTCACCCCTACTGATAGGGTATGCGAATCCCAGACGACAAAACATGTATACTCCGCATGCTTCAGTATCATACCCAATCACTACCGCATGATCACCCCGTGGCTAGGGGAAACCTCAATAGTATCAAAGCATGACAATCCACACCGTGATGCCATGAAGACTACGGTCTAAAGGATAATTACACAACAGCCACATAGTGCGACACTGAATGTAAGTGGGTTAGTCTAACGTACGCATTCTCTAATACACGTCCATGTACAGTCCAAGTGTCTCTAAACTTCGATAGACGAGATCTGCCATTTCCCTTAAAGACATAAGACATCTAATACGTGCTAGCTTTGTACATACCATCAATGCCACCATGTTTAATAGTACATCGGCTAGAGACATTTAGGTATCAAACTTATAAAAGTGATTAGAGATCTCATCAACCATAATTGCCTATCATGGTTTCTCTATCACGATTTAATACTAAGGACGTTATCATAAAACAGTGGTATTTGTTGGTCCCGAGAGAAGGGTAAAACTATAGTCGGAGGGGGGGGGGGGGGGTGAATGACTATAGTGGAGTTTCAAATAAATTTTCTTGTATTTAAAAGCTTTTGGGCGGCGGATAAGTCCCTTCTTACTATGTTGTTTCAAAGTAGTTTGGACAATCACGGATATAGATTATAATCTAAGCAATTTAAATGAATGCGGTAAAGTAAATTGCGAAAAAGTAAATTGACACAAGGCTTATAGTGGTTCGGGGTGGTGTAATCCCTTAATCCACTCTTCTCTGTGATGATTGGAGGAATTCACTATTGTTTTCACGGATACAATAGTATGATTGTCCTTGACTTCCCAAGCTTCACAATCTACAAGACTATCACTCCTTGACTACAACAACTTCGGTGATTCGGTCTCTTTCTTGCTCGCTTGAGATCAAATCCTTCGGCGGCTATCACAAGCACAACTCCTTCTCGGATGACTTCGATTCGGTTGCTTCGGTTTATTGTGAATGAGATTCACAAACTTGATTGATCAATCTCGGTCTTGAATATAAAATTGTAGTTACGATGTACGAGTTGATCTCTAGATAAATCCTTGTAAGTTCGGAGAGAAGGCTTTTCAAATTGACGAGTTTACGCTTAGTTTTTTTTTAATCGTCTTGTTTTTTTTCATCGTCTGTCAATGCCTTCTATTTATAGCCTTGAGTATCCTTGATTTGAAATTCCGTCCGTTGGCTATATTTATGAGGGGAATAATCCTTGATTTTATTCTTGATTCCCCCTTATTATACTTTTCCTTGTTTCGGTGATCGGATTTTTCCTTCAAATGTATATCAGAAAATCCGTCCTTGATTGATCCTCTATTGATTGTGCATTAAATGCATGATTCTTTGAATCTTCATTATATTTCAATTCTGTTCTGATAAGGATTACTTCGCCGTTCTTTGAACGGTCGAGTGATCCATCTGACTTTGCCGTTCAGATCTTCCTTCACTGTTTTTGCCTTCACTTTGCCGAAAGTCAGTTTACTCTGCCGATTCTTGTTTTCTTCATCACTTCGGTTTAAGGAGAATCTTTGTCTTCAGCGATCATTGATTTGGGTGAGATCGGTGTACACCATATTTGAACATTAAATTTCATCACTTGAAACATACTTAGACTTATCCAAGGTCATCACGGACTTCCTTGGTTATAAGTCAAACCATTAAGTCTTCAACTTTGCTTTTACTGTTGGTGCTTGGTAGCTTCACTGCCGAATGTACGTTTTACTTTGCCGTCCTTCCAACTAGTACAATACTTGTCTGACTTAACTTATACAATATGTCAGACTCTAAGTAAAGACTTATACAGAGAATTCTAACTTATTTCAGGCTTGCTATAACAACTAGTATGACCATCATCAAAACATAATTAAATGTTCCTAACAATTTCCCCCTTTTTGATGATGCCAAAACCCTCATAAGCCTGAACATAAGTAAGCCAATTTTTCATAATAATCAACAGAACAAAAATTCAACAATTTTATTCATCCATTCAAGGGTAATAAGTTCAAAAATTTATTCAAGTGTTACAAACTACATTTTGCTTAATTCAGCCTTGTACCTTTTGAACTTTGTAGTACGAACCTCTTCAATGTCTTTCCAATCAATTTACGGAAACTTCCACTTCCGGTATGCCATAGCGGTGTATTCGATACTCCGCTTGAATACTTTCTTGGCAAAGAGTCTATTGAAATGCGGCATGGTCTCATTTGCCCAGGTTCTCCAAAGTACTTCTCAAGTCTCTCCCTAGCTTCAACAATATGTGAGTCGGCAAACTTGAGACTTTTGTAGAGACTCCACTTTGCTCTGTTTGTCCATTCTACCCATATGGTTGAAGAATTTTGCCATATAGTTGAAGTCTTCTTGTTGTTCGGTTGGCAAGTCTTGGTCCTTTTCTTGAAAGTGGTATGGGTGAACTTGGTTTCTTTGTTGGATTGTTTTAGAAGTGCAAACTCTCTCTTGACATCATTGTAGAGTTTGGCCATATCGGTTCTCATCCTTTCATCTGATAGCTTAGCCAATCGCCCGTACTTCATCTTGTGAGAGATGAGGATAAAGTCCTTCTGTACTACGAAAAATTCTCTTACATGGTCCGGTACATACGCTTCGTATTGCTTTGCTTTTGTGGCCGGTGTACGTTACGTGCCCACCGGTGTATACGGAGGCTGCTTCTTCTGCTACTCTGTTTGGTGTTTCCTCTGGTGCTAAGTCTGTTGACTTGCTTGATCCTCTTGGTTGACTAGATCCTTGCCTTTCTTGTTTGCCGGATCTGTCTCTGTCATCATCTCTTCTTTGCATAGGAAGAGGAAATCCGATGCGGGGGTTCATTTAGGGCTCTTTCTCTTTCTTCTCAGCCTCCTTTGTTGTTCTTACGCCGTTTCGATCCTTATTTCTCTGTCCCTTGCTCTCGGTTGTTCTTCGGTGAAGTTTGGGGGTCTAATAGTTGATCCTTCGGGCTTATCTGATTTCCCCCCTTTTTTTGGGGCATCATCCCTCTGTTTGGAGTAAGATGCTATTTGTTGCCTCTGCCGTTCCAATCGGAGAGTCCGGCTTTGATTCGATGGATGTGAATATGTTATCATGACTAGTCGGTTTCTCGGTGACAACTGCGGAATCTTGTTCCAAATGCCTTGCCATGGAGTCATTTTCTGAGAAATGTGTTGCTGAGACACAAGATTGTTTGTGATGTTAATGTTGAGTTGTCTCATCATGTCTCCTTGGCGTTGAACAACAATGTTACGTGCCTCGATGTATTCGGCAATGGCCTCAAATTTTTGCTCAATGGAGTAGCTTTTGTCATTGAATGCCGAGGTCATGGATCTAAGATGCATGGCTTCTTGCTCTAGTTCTTACGCGATAGATCTGCTTGCTTTTTCAAAGGTTTCATTTGAGATACCGGTGGCAGTGAGAGAGTTTGTGCCGGATGTCGGTTTGGTTGGGTCTTTTGTTGTCCTCTGTCTTGGTCTTTGAGTCACATCTACATGGACATCCAAGTCTTCAAGAATTTGTGTAGATGTGTATCTTTGGTGTGGCTTGAGCTGCTTGTTCCCCTTGCTCTGTCTTTGGGGATTGTCTTGGCTTGGAGTGGCGGCGGTGAGCCGGTGTCCACTATGTTTATCTTTGTCGGCCGGAGTTGCGGCGGATAGTGGTTGAGTGGTTGTCTTAGGCGTGGTGTTGTTGACTTGTGGGATGCATGTGGGCTGTAGGAAGGTGCTTAGAAGAATGTCATCATCAATTGCATCCGGTGTAGGAGTAACCTCTTCTCCTTGTTTGTCATGATAATCGGCATGATGGTCATCATTATCATTGTCATCTGATCATCTCCATCATCTTGATCGGTGTTATCATCATCATCTCTACCATCTTCGAGTCATCATTGTGGGCATTGTTAGAGATGCAGGGCGGTTTTGCCTTTCTTTGCATCTACCATGTCCCGGAGAGGAGATTCATCAAGTACACCAACCGAGTGGTGATTCCCGAGAAAATTGAAGAGCCATGCTTCCTCGGCAAGCATGCGTTCCGAATCTCGAATCGATTTACGGAATCGCCTTCTTTCCATTCAAGATATTCTGCAATTCGATCATCAATATCGTTTGCAGACAATTGTGCAGGTTCTTCGGGAGATTCCTATCATCTCCCAGTGTCTCCTGTGATTTCCTCATTTAGAGGTTGTTCATCCTCACTTTCATTTTCTTCTCCATGTTGTTCTGCCTCAACATCAGTGTCCTCTTCTTCTTCTTCTTCATCGATTAATTTTCCAAAGTCGTCTTGTCCAAATTGCGTTGAACCTTTTGTTTCTTTCTTTGACCGGAGGGATGAGTTGTTGTTTTCTTTCTCTTCCCTCCTCCTTGCTTGTTTTTTTGTTTAACATAGGTAAACATGACCTTAGACTCATGCGGTTTGTGAAGTTGTACAACGGGGACCTTGAGACATTGCATCGGATAGTGTAAGCTGAATCCCGTATGACTTTTTGACCCATAATTGTCCTTTCTTCGTCTTTCCTTCATTGTTCCCTTATTGGCTGCTTTAACTTCACCTTGAATTTGTTCTTTGAGTCTTAAAAAGAAGTATTTTGCCCCAATTGAACTCAGATTGTTGTAGATGATTCCCGTTAACCGCATTCGATTTACTGTCATGGCATTATTTGCTCCCAACTTTCCTTCGATGGTTTTGCCAATTAGGGCAGAATTCAACTTTGAATGGCTTCTTTAAAGCGGATCTAAGACAATTGACTTTCTTAGATCCTGGGTTTGCTTTTGTTTGGCGATGGTTACCCGAAATCATCCGGGTTTTGTGGTACCAAGGTTACTTTTGCTTGACCTTTATTTGAAAGTTTAAGATGTTTTCGGATTACCTTTTACGTAATCACTATGTCTTTGCCGTTGACGGATGCAACAATCTTATCTTCTTCCCATTCGTCACCTTCTTACGCAAGGAGCCCGGAGACGTATTTTGCGGATTTCCGGAAAGAAATTAGATTTTCATAGCGAGACTTCGGTTCTTGGGGGATTGAGAAAGGTTGATAATTTTAGGTTTTTGCATCCAGTTTGCCGGTCGTTTTGCTTCTTCATCATCTCCACAAAGCTTTAAGTAGTGTTCTTCTTGGAAGAATGATCCGGTGGCAATCGATTTTTCATACCCAGTTTCGGTGGTTGAGGAGGATGAAGCCATTGTTGGAAATTAAAAGATTTTTTGAGAGTGAAATGTGAATTTGCGAGAGGAATGTATGATATGCAAGGGAGTGTAAAAATTTCTGAAAATTTCTAAGTGTAGTTTATATAGGATGATCTGGGTTGTGTGAACGTGGTTTGAATATGGGAGGATTTTATGACATAATGGCGTGATTTTGTGTATGTAAATCACGATATTCGAGTGAAGTGGGGGAGTGGATTGTGGTAAGTAATGATAGAGCCCGGGAATCGAGGCGTTTGTAATTCGAAAAGAATAATATAATTACCTCCATAATTATAAATTGATCTCCACGTGTGTAATCATCTTTAGGATAATCTTCCATAACTCCTTATTCTCCACGTGTATAAAATTAATTATGTTCACACTTTAATTTACCCGTGATTCCAATCTTTATTTCGGTGAAGTGCCTTTCTTTGGTCACTTAGCCGGTGTAGTGACTTTTTCAACGAGCCGCTTTATTTGTTGTTCCCAACAATCGGTGAAGTTAACTTCGCCGAGTACCGGTGCCTTACCTTACTACATCTCCTGTAATGGCAAAGGTTTGATCGGCGAGATGAAGTCACTTAGCCGATTACTCCGGTTAGCCGCTCTTTGGTTTTTAGTCGATTTCAATCATTCTAACTCGAGTTCTCAACATGCTAAATCTTTCATGGTGAGTGGTTTAGTGAAGATATCGGCCAATTGATCTTCGGTGGGTATGTATTTTAGAATGACATCTCCTTTTTCAACATGATCTATGATAAAGTGATGTCTCGCATCAATGTGCTTTGTTCTTGAATGCAACACTTGGATTTTCGGTAATAGATATTGCACTTGTGTTATCACACATGATTGGAATTGTTTTCTCCTCCACTCCATAGTCCACTTAGATGTTGTCTAATACAAAGTACTTGTGCACAACAAGCACTTTCTTTGCTATATATTACGCCTGTTGTTGATGTAGATATGGAGTTTTGCTTTTTGCTAAACCATGAAACTAGTGTGCTGCCTAGCATTTGACAAGTTCCAGATGTGCTTTTTCTATCTATTTTGCATCCAGCATAGTCAGAGTTTGAATATGATATCAACTTGAGTCCTCCATCTTTTGGATACCAAATTCCTACATTGATAGTGTTTTTCAAGTATTTGATTATTCTTTTGGCTGCTAGAAGATGTGATTCTTTTGGTTGAGCTTGAAATCTTGCACACACTCCTACTGCAAATGCTATATCAAGTCTGCTTGCAGTTAAGTATAGTAGGGATCCAATGATTCCTCTATACATTTTACGATCAACATCCTTTCCGGTTTCATCTTTTCCAAGAATGACTCTTGCACACATTGGTGTATCTGTTTGTGCCACTTGTGTCCATACCATACTTGTGTATAAGGTCTTTTGTATACTTGGCTTGACTAATGAAAATGCCATCCTTCATTTGCTTTACTTGAAGACCAAGGAAATAATTTAATTCTCCCGTCATGCTCATCGAAATTTGCTCTTCATTAGATTTTCAAATTTCTCACATAACTTTTCATCCTTCGATCCAAAGATGATGTCATCAACATAGATTTGTACTAGCAATGTGCTTGTTCCTTCCTCTAGTTTGAATAGAGTCTTATCTATAGTTCCCCTTGTTGAATCCATTCTTGATCGAAATTGTGATAGTGTTTCATACCAGGCTCTGGGTGCCTATTTGAGTCCATAAAGAGCTTTCTTTAGTTTGTATACTTTGTCTTCCTTTCCTTTGAGTTGAAAACCATGGGGTTGTTCCACATATACTTCTTCTTCCAAAAGTCCATTCAGAAATGCACTCTTGTCATCCATTTGATAGACTTTGAAATCTTTGTGTGCAGCAAAAGCTAGAAAGAGTCTGATTGCCTCCAATCTTGCTACTGGTGCAAATGTTTCATCATAATCTATTCCTTACCTTGAGAATAGCCTTTTGCAACTAGCCTTGCTTTGTTTCGACAACAATTCATTGCTCATCCATCTTGTTTACGAATACCCATTTTGTTCCAATGATGTTGGCCATATACGAATGTCAACAAGTTCCCAACTTCATTCCTTTCAAATTCATTTAGTTCTTCTTGCATAGGCGTGATCCAATCTGCATCTTGAATTGCATCATCTATTGTCTTGGGTTCCACTTGTGATAGAAAACATGTTAACATATGCTCCAGGTTGTCTTCGGTTCTTACTCTGTGTGAATATCTCCAATAACTTTTTCTTTAGGATGATCTCTTAGCCAATTTAGGTCGGTTGAAGTTGTTCTTCACTTGGTGCTTACGTAATTTCATGTTGTGCATGAGCTTCAAGTTACGGTGCTTCTTGTTGTATTGACTTGTGGCTCATCTTGATTTCCAAAATTGTGATGCGGAATAGTTCTTTGATCTTGTTGTATTCATATACACTTGCCTTTGTGTTTTCTTCTTCTTGTTCTTGAAGACTTTCACCATTTGTATTTGGTTCATCAAAGACTACATGTATTGATTCTTCAATCACCAATGTTCTTTTGTTGAGTACTCGAATGCTTTCTTTGGTGTACGAGTATCCCGTAAAGATTGCTTCATCGACCTTTTCATCAAAGGCATGCGGTGATTCTGTTTCAAAACAAAACATTTTGATCCAAACATATGTAAATATGAGATATTAGGTTTTCTACCATTCCATATTTCATATGGAGTCTTTCCATGATGTTTGTTGATAATTGATCTTTTTGTGTATGGCATCTTGTGTTTTGCTTGCTTGACCCAAAATCTCTTTGGCAAGCATGCTTACGCAATCATTGTTCGATTTGCTTCTTTGAGAGTTCTGTTTCTTCTTTACTTACACCATTTTGTTGTGGGGTTCTGCTTGTAGATAATTGATGCGGTACTCCATTTTCTTCACAATAGGTTCGATAATTTCATTAAGAAATTCGGTGCCTCTATCGATACGATCTTGATGATTTTCGAGTTCTTTCTCATTTTGGAGTCTTCTTAACAAATGCGGCGGCTTTTTGAGTGTCTCTTTCTTCTTGTTCATGAAGATGGTCCGGTGTATTTTGAGTAGTCATCCACCACTACCGGGGTGTATTTCTTACCACTTACACTTCTTGGTGTGGTTGGTCCAAACGAGTCCATATGCAACGGATGTAGAATTCTTGTTGTTGATTGATAGGGTTTTGACTTGAAAGAACTTTTGATTTGTTTCCACTTTCGACATGCATCACATAGACTTTCTTTCTTGAATGTGATCTCTTGCGGGCCTTCAACTAACTTGTTTTTGATAATTTGTTGATGGTCTTGAAATTCGGGTGATTTAGTCTTACTATGCCATAACCGGCTAGTTGATTGTTTGTTTTTGACAAACAAACATGTTTACTGCCTTGGGCATTTTTTCCAATCCACCACATACATGTTATCTTTTCTTCTTCACACTGCAAGTACTACTTTGTGTTGGTTTGGTTTGTGAATGACTTTGCATCCTTCCTTCTTGAAGTGCACATTATAGCCTTTGTCACAAAATTGACTAATGCTCGTCGATTGAAATTAAGTCCACTTGACATATGCCACATTTTGAATCTTGATTGTTCTTGAGCATTGTGCCTTCCCTCTTAATCTTGCCGGGGTTTTCTTTGCCTCCAAATGTGACTTTGGGTCCATCAAAAGCTTTGAAGTCGGTGAGCCATCTCTTGTTTCTGTCATGTGTACTGGAACATCCACTTGTCATGTACCGGACATCTACAAAACAATTTAATTAAGTTTAGGTACCCAACAACTTGTTTGGGTCCATACTGATTAGCGATCATGCCTCACTACTCCAAGTGTATATCCAAATGATCTTCTTTTTGGATAGTTAAAGTCATCAACTTCATATATATAAGGCATGGCGAGAATAGCTTCTAGTATTTCTCGAAGTTATTCGATACTTTTCTCTACTTTTTGGTGCATTTGCATCCTTCTTCACTTTCCAATATGCGATGGGAAACCTGGTTTGCTTCATGTGTCTAGGAACATACCTAGTTTGATTTTTCTTAAACACGTGATGCATATTATGGAATGGTTTCTTTTTGTATTTTGGAGGTGCAACATTCAATCATCCTACGAAGGATAAAGTCTTCCTTTACCTTTCGAAGGTCCTTGCTTTTGATTGACTTGATTGATGATTTAGTCTGTTGTTTTTCTTTGCCTTTGGGTTTTGACTTCACCGGTACATGATGAGTGGTTGAGACCATGGTGCATCCCTTTCGAATTTTGGTTCAATGTTGATCCTGGATTCGAAATTGTGTTGACCATTGTTTACTCTCTCATCATTGTTGTAGCCAAGACCGGATACGGATCCAAACCATTTTGATGGTTTGTAAACTGGTTCATTTGTTATCTTAACTGGTAGGTGGATTTTCTCAACTGATCTGTCAACAACAGATGTATGAACCTCTGCTGTTTGTTGATCATTTGAGTAGATCTCCTTATTAGTTAGTTCAACTTTTGCTTTATCCAGTTCTTTCTTTAATCTTTTATTTTCCTTTCTTAGATCCTTGCATTCCTTTTCTAGAATTTCATGATTCATTTCAATTTCATCAAATTTAGTCATGAGATTTTGGACTAGGTCTGCTGGATCTAAAGGGAGAATAGAAGATTGTGCAGTGTTAGATGTGGATGCATTTGATGAAGAGTAAGAGCTAGATGTTACCTCAGTTTCATCGATTCTTTGGCCATTAGACATAGGCTTGTTTTCTCAATGTCGAGCTATCACCTTCATCTTCATCTAATTCTTTGGTCATGAGGCATAGACATGCTTTTTCATTGTACGAAATTTGTCTTCTTCATCAATTGTTATTTGAGTTATTATCGGATGATTCTTCATTCTTTTCAACTTTGCTAGATTCGGCCTTGAGTGCTTTCTTGCCTTTCCTCTTTTCAGATGCTTTGTATTTCTTCTTTTCATCATCTTTATCATTTTCTTCAGGACAATCAGCCTTGAAGTGACCTTTCTTGTTGCAGTTGAAGCATCTCTATTCATCATCTTTCTTCTTCAAGTCTTTGTTTGAGCTTGACCTCTTGTTTGATGATGAGTTTCCTTTGAATGGATTCTTTTTGCTAAACCTATCAAAACGTTTAACTAATAAAGCTACCTGTTCTTTAAGTTCATGCGTCTTTGCTGATACAATCGGCAAAGTTACTTTGCTGGGGTGCAATCAGTGCAGTGGCTTTTTGTGTCTCTGCCGGAGCACCTTCTTCACCGTTCAGTTCGAATTCATGAGCTCTAAGTTGGGACATCAGTGTCGTAGTGTCAGTGCTTGCAAGGTTTGTGGCTCCTCGATTACTGATGTTATGATCTTCCATCTTTCAGGTAAGCCTCTCAAGATCTTTAAGCATACTTCTTTCTGGGGATATGTGTGTCCAAGCTGTTGCAGTTCATTGATGATGCTTGAGAATATGTTGTCCATTTGATCAATGGATTCACCAGTCTTCATTTTGAAATTTTCAAATTTCTGTTTTGCAACAGATAATTTGTTTTCTTTAAGCGCTTGGATCCTTCATTTATCAATGCTAGCTTGTCCTACATCTCCTTTCTTTGTTTTGCAATCTTTGATTCTCATGAACATGTTGCTATCTAGAGTCTTCAAAATCATATCCTTTGCAACAAAGTCTAGATTTGCTCTTCTCTTTGTCATCCTTGGTCCAATCTTTCTTGGGTTTGTCTATTTCCTTTCCTTGATGCTCTCCTGTGGATACCACGGTCATGATCATGATTGGTCCATCATTGATTACATCCGACATCTCCTCGTGAGTTCTTTGCAAGATTAGATAGCATTCTTATTTTATATTCATCAAAATTATTAACATTGAAAACATGTACTTTTGACATAAAGTTTGAGGAATCCATAAGCACATAATAGATCTATATGTGAATGAATAGAAAACTCGGATTTGAAAACTACTTTGAAAATATGGGATCTCCTTGTTACCGAAATTAGATGCGAACGAGGTTCGATACTAGGAACAACTTTGCTCCGATACCAATTGTTGGTCCCGAGAGAAGGGTAAAACTATAGTCGGGGGGGGGGGGGGTGAATGACTATAGTGGAGTTTCAAAAACTTTTCTTGTATTTAAAAGCTTTTGGGCGGCGGATAAGTCCCTTCTTACTATGTTGTTTCAAAGTAGTTTGGACAATCACGGATATAGATTATAATCTAAGCAATTTAAATGAATGCGGTAAAGTAAATTGCGAGAAAGTAAATTGACACAGGCTTATAGTGGTTCGGGGTGGTGTAATCCGCTTAATCCACTCTTCTCTGTGATGATTGGAGGAATTCACTATTGTTTTCACGGATACAATAGTATGATTGTCCTTGACTTCCCAAGCTTCACAATCTATAAGACTATCACTCTGACTGGCGCAACGGCTTCGGTGATTCGGTCTCTTTCTTGCTCCTTGAGATCAAATCCTTCAGCAGCTATCACAAGCACAACTCCTTCTCAGATGACTTCTGATTCAGTTGCTTCAGTTTATTGTGAATGAGATTCACAAACTTGATTGATCAATCTCAGTGCTGAATATGAAATTGTAGTTACGATGTACGAGTTGATCTGTAGATAAATCCTTGTAAGTTCAGAGAGAAGGCTTTTCAAAATGACCGAGTTTCTGCTTAGTTTTCTTTTTCTAATCGTCTTTTTTTTTTCATCTGTCTGTCAATGCCTTCTATTTATAGCCTTGAGTATCCTTGATTTGAAATTCCGTCCGTTGGCTATATTTATGAGGGGAATAATCCTTGATTTTATTCTTGATTCCCCCTTAATTATATTCTCATTGATTTCAGTGATCGGATTTTTCCTTCAAATGTATAGTAGAAAATCCGTCCTTGATTGATCCTCTATTGATTGTTGTTCGGTAAAAACTAGTTTTAAATTTATAAACCGAAACACCCCAAGTATAAGGCTTGTAGTAAAGGGTGTTAACGGGTCGTCCTAAGGGAGTCGAATGTTTATCGGATTAAGGTGCAGTTATTATATCGATTATGTCACAAATTATTATCTAAAACTAAGGTTTATATTAATTGTAAAATAGAAACGAAGAACGATAACTAAAAAAACGAGAAAATAGAAAAATTCAACAACGGACGGCCGTTCAACGAGGGTGGACGGGCGTCCGGTGACGTCTTTGAAAACTAAAATACGCGAGAAAACAACGGGTAACAACTAAAGTTCTTGAAATAACTAATCGTAGGAATCACAATTGATACGAACAAATTGATTTATCAAATAATTAAAAGAACGGCAAGGCAACTAGAATCCACCAATCAACCAACCAACCCCACTAGATTGTGAGCTAAAGGTACGATTTTTAGTAATGATCAAATCACGAATTCGATTAAATCTCTTTAATCAATTTCTAGGGTTTCGTTTTCTTTCTCAAGCAAAACTAAACTAGCATGCATAACACGATCATGAGATTGTCTCCAATACTCTACTCAATTAATCATAAACAATCTCTTGAATCACAATTAATTGCATCAATTGAAAGAAATCACAACTTGAACAATATTCTCATATAAATTCAATTAGAACGGTAGTTTCATCGATCTCTCGATTCAATAAAACATAAAAAATTATTACAAAATTCAATTGATGAAAAACAGTAAATTTAACTCACTAAAGATATAGCTTAAAATCCTCTAGTTGGTGTGGTTGTTGGTTGGTTTCCTCCGTTGTCCCACCGCAAGATGCTTAGCCAACAATCATATTGGTGATCATGATTGTTGAGATGGAAGAATTCATCTATGTGTTTGCTCCTTGTGGAGTATGCGGCTGCTGTGTGTATTTTGTGTATAAAAATCTGATCCTAAAATAGGGTTGGGGCGCAGCTAGTATTTATAAGATTTTGAGGCGGCTAGGGTTAAGTCGGCGATTGGACGCCCGTCCAAATGGGTGAACGCCCGTCCAGGGTACGTAAATTGTTTGAGTCGGGCCGAGTCTTGAGTGGACGCACGTCCTATGAAAAATTGGACGCCAGTTCAGCAAAAACTTCCACATCCTGAATCAGCTTCTTCTTCTTGGACGCTCGTCCACTTCTTTGAACGCCAGTCCACTGGACAGAGCAACAGACGCACGTCCAGTGGAAATCCAAACTTCCTGAATCGAATGGCACCTCCTGGACGCCGGTCCGAACTTAAACGCCCGTCCAATGGACGGAGCAAACAGACGCTCGTTCAGACTTAACTTCAAAGCTTCACTAGAACTTCAACTTGCATCTCTTCTCCATCATATAAATCCGATCTTGCACCACTTTTAATCCTCTTTTTAGCTCGAAAATGTATATCTACAAGGGGGTAAAACATGCAAACTGTAGAAATATATATATAGATAGAAAATGACTAATAAACCACATAAATAGCTCGAATTTGCATTTTAATCCTTTTCATACACAACCCCTCAATATTTCAATTAAACTCCTACTTTTCTATAAAAAGTAATAAAATACGAAGAATATTGTTACGGAATAAAGCGATAAAAACCATAAAATTCACCGTTAACAATTGTGCATTAAATGCATGAAGCTCTGAATCTTCATCATATTTCAATTTTGTTCTGATAAGGATTACTTCGCCGTTCTTTGAACGGTCGAGTGATCCATCTGACTTTGCCGTTTAGATCTTCCTTCACTGTTTTTGCCTTCACTTTGCCGAAAGTCACTTTACTCTGCCGATTCACTGTTTCCTTCATCACTTCAGTTTAAGGAGAATCTTTGTACTTCACTGATCATTGATTTGGGTGAGATCAATGTACACCATATTTGAACATTAAATTTCATCACTTGAAACATACTTAGACTTATCCAAGGTCATCACAGACTTCCTTGGTTATAAGTCAAACCATTAAGTCTTCACTGCTTCTCTGCTGGTGCTTGGCTGACTTCACTTTGCCGAATGTCTGTTTTACTTTGCCGTCTTACCAACTAGTACAATACTTGTCTGACTTAACTTATACAATATGTCGGACTCTAAGTAAAGACTTATACGAGAGAATTCTAACTTATTTCGGGCTTGCTATAACAACTAGTATGACCATAATCAAACATAATAAAATGTTCTAACGGTATTGAAGCATGCGTAGGATACATGTTTGTTCGTCCGGAAATCGCGTATATTTTCAGTAGGAATAAATATCCGAAATGGCCTTCTTATAAGGAATGACTAGCTCTCATGAATCTTTGCAAAATGGGAGTAAATGAGTTATTCCGAGAGAGCATGATATCCATATTATAAGATACGATCGTTGATGTACTGACACTCAAGATACAATTGTATGGATATTATAACAGCGATATGATTCTATTTACAGGGTAACTGTTTCACATGGAAGGTAGTGGTCATTGCTTTTGACTCTTCTAGTGATTGAGGGTAACGGTGTGCTGCTAGACGCTATCCCGTGATCGTTAGGTATGAAGGTCATTTTCATAATTTGCACTTTCTGTCTACGAACAACATATTCGGAAGCCTATTGGGTCATACACATAAGAACATCTAGCCGGATTAAAATGCGGGTATAGTGATAACCAAATAATGAAAGTTTATCTTGACTATAAAATGTTATAGTGAATAAATTAATATGACGGTATTTATTTATTATGAATAAATTAAATACAAGATATTAGTTATATTGAGTAATTATAGAATAATACGGATGCCTATATAGGCATATGAGGCGCAGTCTGTAGTGTATAAGATATACTTGGATTGTGCAATTTAATTAATAAGATTACCATATATTAATATTGAATATTAATTGATTTTGAAAAAATAGATTTATGGTAATAAGATAAAGATATTCAATATTTGATATTGGTAATATCATAGATTTATTTAATATAAGATATGAAATTAAAAGAGATAAATTAATCAAAGTGATATTCCTTATTTTATGAGGGAAAAGTTTTTCTCTCTCATCAATCTATTAGAAGCTTCTCCTAATCAGATTAAGAGCACAATGAGGCGCCACATTCATCTCGTACATCACAATTCCAAGAGCTAATAGTTCTTGTGAAAAATCGAGAACTTCTTCTAGAGAGTTTTAGAGAGAGAGAAAATGCCGGTCTAGCAACTGGATTTTTTTAGTAGAAATCTAGGGAGGATTCCGGCGAGTTGCTCGTGTGGATATCGTTAGAGGCGGATACATGGACGGCTTGCACGCACTACTACTCTCCATTGACGGTCAGAGCGTCGATCTATTATATCAACCAAGGTAATCACCGCCAACTACTTAACGTGTTTATTGTATTAAACGAAGTCGATCTTGGGATCGGAAATCAAAATTTAAAATTCTGCTGCATAAACTAGTTGATTTCTTAACATCATCACCAGCCCCTCAACTCCTTGAAGGGACTTCTTGCCATGAACTTGACAATGGTATGGATAACGTGCGTGCTATGACTCCATCATCGAATCATATTATTGCTAAGGTTACATCGAGAAATGAGCCTCTTAAAAGTGCACGGCCGGCGACACCTCTTGCTCATCCGCATCTATTACCAGTGGAAGTTTCAGAATTTAGCTCTAGGCGTATAATCGATGATTGCTATCAACATCTGACCAACATGTTCTAGACTAGACTCAAAACCAAGATCTTCAATTATCCTTTAGAGGAGTTGGCCTCAAAAAAGGACGATGTTTACAAGATATTTGACGAGATGAAGTGCCATAGTAAGTCAGACCTTTCTGGCTTGGAAACTCTCTTAGGTGCCTTATCTGATAACGCATCGCATCACATTGCAGCTCAGAAGGACATTGCAGGGAGGCTTACCGCAACTTTATATGAAGAAAAGCATTCTACCCTTTCACAACAACTTGCTAAATTTAAGGCAGCGGAGGCAGATCATCTGAAAGAGGTTGAATCATCAAAGTCAAGCCTCACCGAGATCGTGTCCAGAAGGGAGAATTTGGTGAAGAAAGTTGAGGCATTGAAGAATAAGGATGCATAAATGTCCTTGTTACTTGCGAGCCGTGAAGAGGAGTGGAAAAGTCGACAATTCATGCATCGAATTGCGGAATGGCCTAAATGAGCTCGAGAGTGCACCTCGGTTGCAACCCGGGGAACATGAAGCCTTAGAGAAGATGACGAGCTTCTTGAGCTTGCCCGCAAAGAGTTGTTGGATTACAATCTTGTTTAGTTAATTTGTTGTTCCTTCCCTCGAGAAACGTTTTTTTATATCTTTCTTTTGTTTTCTTTTTGTTTTGAGATGTAATAAAATGTTAATTGATATGAATCAATAAAAACTATATTATTCCCTTAACGCCATGCGATTCGTTTCTTTCTTTTCCTCGTATGAAGACCTCTTTTTTTTTTTTTGTATCTTTGAGCTCCATACTTTTTTTGGTATGGTATGGTAGAACTTTGAAGCTCACTCTCTTCTTCTTTATGTTTCGAATGGATCTTTTTTATTGGTATGACTGAACTTGCAGTAACTTCCCAAGCTACCTACGTACCCCGGGAATGCTTTTAGGGGATCAAGTCAAACGTAGTTCAATATTTTTTTTGGTTCTTCTTTTTTTTTCTATGTCAACACCAGGTTAACGCAGTTTAGGCTTGTGCTTAGGACCATTTATTTAGCTATGCATAAAATTTCTTGAGAAATTTTCCGTTGATTGGGCCGAGCTTGACACCATCTTTGTCCACCAACTTGTATGCACCATCAGTATACACTTCCCGAACAACATAGAGCCCATCCCATTTTGACGTAAACTTGTTTTTGGACTTGTGTGTCATGATGATAGGTCTTCTCACTGCGAGGACTGTGTCATCAACTTGGAAGGATCTTGGGCAGACTTTCTTGTTGAATGCCTTTGACAACCGTGCTTGGTAGCATTCAAGAGTTTGCTGATCCTGGAGCCGTTTCTCATCCAAAGCTTCCAACTCTTCCAGGTGAAGGCAAGCGTTCTCTTCATCAGTCAGACCTTCTTGAATAGCGATCCTCAGAGTAGGTATCTGCCGTTCAAGGGGTAGCACAGCTTCCACACCGTATATACGTGAATATGGAGTGGATTGAGTCGGAGTTCGAAATGTTGTACGATAGGCCTATAGTGCTTCACCCATCGGCCCATGCCAGTCTTTCTTGTGCCTTGCAACCTCCTTCTTCAACAAGTTGAATAACGTTTTGTTGAAAGCTTCAGCAAGTCCGTTAGCCGGCGTATTGTACATGGAGGACTGTGTTGTTCGAAGCTGAACTGCTCACACTGCTTATCCACCAAGCTATTCATGAACGGTTTTCCATTATTCGTGATTATGTAGCATGGAACTCCATAGCGATATATAATGTTTACCTAGAAGAAGCGGACTACATCCTCTTTCTTTACATGGCGTAGTGCAACAGCCTCAGTCCATTTTGAGAAATAATCAGTGGCCGCCAAGATGTAGAGATGTTGGCCTGATGATTTCGGCAGCGGACCGACCACAACCATTCCCCAAGCGTCAAAAGGCCATGTTTCTATGGTTGGATGCAATGGATCGGGAGGCTGATGGATAAAGTTAGCGTGGAATTGACATCCTGCACATTTCTGAGCGTAATCCATGCAATCTTTCACCATGGTTGGCGAATAATATCCCATCCTTTTGATGCAGAAGTGGAGCTTTGGACCAGATTGATTGGCGCCTCAAATCCCGGAGTGAGCCTCTTCTATAGCGTGTAGAGCTTCATCCTCTCCAAGGAAATGAAGAAAGACTCCTTCAAAAGAGCAACGATACAAGGTATCGTTGTGGAGGAAGAAACATGGAGCCCGACGTCTTATGTCAACTTTCTTCTTCTGATCGTTACAGAGTCTCCCGTTTTTTAGGTACTCCACTAATTAATGTCGCCAGTCTTCTTGGTCTATTTCATAAACACACACAACATGACTATCATTATCATCTTCATCCTCTTCTTCAATGTATGGAGGAACCACCTTGCTCGCGGACGGGGACGTGCATCTTTCCATCACCGATTGCCGGTGTCGCTACCAAATTTGCCGAGCATGCCTTGTTTATTTTCTTTTGTCGGAACATGCTCAACTGTGACGTCGCCAAGGTAAGAAATGATTTTCCTTGCATAATTACAGTATATGACTAACTCTATTTTTTTACATCGTAGGCGCCTTCAAGCTGGTTGATGATCAACTGAGATTCGTCATAGACGTCCAGTCTGCATTGCTTCATATCCATCGCCATCTCAAGCCCTAATATCCGAGCTTGATACTCAGCAACATTGTTGGAGCAACATTCCATCAATTTGAAGTCGTATGGCAACACTTCACCTTCCGGGGAAACAAAGATGACTTCGGCACCAGCCCCATCCCATCACGCTGCCCTATCCAAGTACATTCTGTAAGGTGGGAGGACTTTAATCACCATGACATCCACATCAGGCAAATCGTCTGAGAGTTCCCACTCAGCAGGTATGGGATGGTGCGCAAAGAAGTCCCCAACATTTTACCTTTCACAGCCTTTTGAGGAACATATACAATTTCAAACTGTTGTAGTTGAAGGTACCATCTCGCCAATCGGTCTGACAATACTTGCTTGGACATGACGTATTTCAGTTGAATTTCCTTTGACACCAGATGCACAATATGTGCTTGAAATAGTGCTTTAGCTTCTGGATAGAGAATATGAGCGACAAGCAGATCTTCTCAAATGGAGAGTATTTCAGCTCATGAGGAGTCATCGTTCTGCTCAATTAATATAAAGCACTTTCTTTGCCCTTGTCTTTCTCCTGAGCGAGCAGTGAACCTACCATCCGTTCTTGCATGGTGATATAAAGGATAAGAGGTTTACCTTTAACAGGGGCTGCCAAGACAAGAGCATTCATCAGATATGATTTAATGTTTTCAACCGCTTTTCTACATGAGCTGTCCCACTCAAATGGAACTCCCTTTTTAATCAGAAGGCTAAAAGGTTGGCACCTTCCAACGAGGTTTGATATGAACCTTCGTTGTATGCTTGTCTCCTTGCTGGCTTCTAAGTTCATGTAGATTACGAGGCTCGGCATTTTGATTATGACTTCAACTTTGGAGTGGCCGATTTCTATTCCTCGATGATGTATGATGAAGCCGAGGAATTTTCTGAAGCCCGACTCCAAAGGTGCACTTTAGGGGGTTCATCTTCAATTGGAATCTTCGGAGCCTATCAAAGACTAATCTCAAGTTGTTTATGTGGTCGGCCTTCTTCTTCGACTTGATGACCACGTCATCAACATAACATTCAACATGTTGGTGTAGCATGTCATCAAATATTTTCTACATCGCACGCTGATAAGTTGCCCCAGCATTCTTTAATCCAAATGGCATCACCTTGTAGCAATAGATACCCTTGGGTGTTCGAAATGCCTTGAGTTCTTCGTCTACTAGAGCCATTCGGATTTGATTATACCCCGAAGATCCATCCATGAAGGATAACACCTCATGACCTGTGGTTGAATCTACCATCAGCTCAGTGATCGGTAAGAGAAAATCATCATTGGGGCATGCGTTGTTCAAGTCTCGAAAATCTACGCAGACGCGAATTTGCCCATTCTTCTTCCTTACGAGTATGATGCTTGAAATCCATGTTGGATATCTAACCTCATGAATGAAGCTTGCCTCAATGAGTTTGTTGATTTCTGCTTCTATGAGAGGCACAAGGTCCGGTCTAAACCTCTTTTGAGCTTGGTTGACAGGGCACGATCCTTTCTTCACAGACAATTGGTGGACCGCTACCTTTGGGTCTAGCCGGGCATCACTTTGTACATCCATGAAAAAACATCTTTGTACTCTTGCAATAACATGAGATAATCCTTTTCCTCTTACGGGGACATAAGAGCAACGATGAAGGTTGGTCGCGGCTCATTTTGGGTCTTTGAGATTGATTTCTTTTAACTCATCAACTGTGGACTTGACCCCTTCAGCATCTTCTTCCACATCATCATTACTAAGAGTAATATGATGGAGGAGGCATATTGAAGGTCTCCTTGAATCAAACCTCCCGCATATTCTACGAACGCTTCACTTTTGGTTGGGAAGACTTCTTGTTCCTCAATGTTCTTATAGAAAGAGGAGCCTACACTCTCTTCAAGCTCATTTTCTTGCTTTGCCAGAGGCATATCCTCCATATTGTTCTTGTCATGAGTTCCAATTTACACCACCGTGCGCATTTTAGCCTCGTTATATTTCCACAATGAACGAGAAGACATGTACAACGCTTCATTCTAGACGGGATCAGGCTCTTGATTTCTTTAGAATCAATGTTTGTCATCTCTTTTACAGATGCATGCATGTGTGTTGATAGTCTTCGGCTCTTGATACCCTTAGATTTTAGTGGATTCTTGGTTGTGACCGAAAGCCTTTCAAAGACCGAGACACGTTCTTTCTTGGGTTGCAACCTCTCAAACACTTATGGTCTTGCATGTAGAGGTTCTGGGATGTTCGATGACGATGATTCATCTTCAACTCCAACATAGTTATTAGTTTCCTTCCTTATTGATATACGGACAGGCGGTGAGGGGTTATACCATAGACCTTTTCGGGACCCAATAACCGGAACATTTGCGTTTGTGGACCTTTGGATTCCCGTAGATTCTTTTCTTTTTGCCCCCATATTAAGAGCAGGGCTTCGGGATCCATTTTCTACCTTTGCAAGGAGTGTTTAGGTGATAGGATCAAAGCCTTCCTTTCTTGTGGCTGGGAATGTTCCATGTTCTATAACCGGACCTTCTTTAGGACGGGTAATTAAACCCCTGTAGAGGTGCATCCATCTTCACGGCATTGATCTTGGGAAGCGGCAGCATTAGGCCACTCAACGCCTTGGATCTTTGAGGTGGATAAGTATCTCCGCATTCCATTGAGGCATGTTGAGGCATTGATGACTTTGCCTCTCCACGCTTGACAACCTCTTTCTTATCATCAGATGACATGGCCTTCTCTTCATCATCTCTTTATTGTGGCTTGGAAATGCCTACTATCTTCAAAGGAGTCGGCTTCAAGTAGAATTTTGCATCTACAAAGTGAGTCTCAGCTTTAGTGAAATGTTTTTCATCAGCAATGACCTTTCTTAACACGCAATTGCGCCAATATTTAAAGCGCTGTTGAAGGTTGAAGGGAGGACTCCATTCTCATGTAACCACGGCCTCCCTAACAGTATGTTGTAGGATGTCCTAGTGTCAATCACATGGAACAGTGCACTTGAAGATAGCTCATCAATCAAAATGTCATGTCTGACCCCAATGGCTCTTTGCCCCCTTGGTAGAACCCATGAATCATAAGGTGACTACCGGAGAATTCATCCATAGATACACCCAACTCTTTCAATACTCGGAGTGGCAATATGTTTACGACCGATCCTCCATCTAGTAGCACACGATTAACCTTTTGCTCGTGCGTGTATCTTTGTGACGAACAGCGGACGGTTATGGAGCGCTGATCCGAGAATCATATCATCATATGTGAAAGTGATCTCAACCGTGCAAGAAAGCTTTGCATTGTTGGAAGGCTCTTCCTCAGTCAATGAGTATTCATTTTCTTTTGCAATGTCTCTTTCCTTTGCATGGATAGCATAACATGAGACAACTGTCTCCTCTAAGTTTTCTTCAGTCGTCTTAACTTCGAGGACTCTCTTGGGCATGTACTCCAATAAGGTGATTAGAGTGCGAGGGCTTCCGTACTCAACCTCTTCAGGGAGAATGCTCTTCACTTTCTTGTTTATCTTCCTTTGTTTCTCTTTCAACTTTCTTGCCCTTCGGCCTCCCTTTGGATTGGAAGACTTGGCATAATTCCTCTTTGGTTATGTTGGGTTGAAGTAGGTTGACTTCCTTTTCTATTTCTTGCGGGTCACCAGAATCCATCCACCATCACCTTTCTCTGCTTCCGCAATGACTCTTGTTTGATTGAGAGACGTTCCGGACTCTTTCTTGGCTATGGGTATAAAGTCGTTGAATTTAATTGCAACGGGGTCAAGTGATCTGAACTGAATGGTCATGCAGTGACCATTTGTCGGCTCTGCTTTGGTGATTTGATTCGTGCTTGCCTTCTGTTCTTCAAGCACTACCTTCCCTTCCTTAGCCAAATGCATAACTTTGTCCTTGAATTTAAAGTATTTTTCGATGGGATGACCGGATAATCGATGATATTTGCAATAGTTTCCTTCATGAGCTTTCTCTGCATCTCCTGGTTGCTTTGTTTCTGGAAGCATGATGAGCTTTAATTTCAGCAGTTCATAAAAAATTGCAGGTACGTCAGAATCAAAGAATGGATACGTCCTTTGTTGCATCTCGTTCAATGTAGGCCTACGCCTTTCACCTTGTCGTGGTTCAACCTTCCTCCACTCAAGCTAGATTGGCATCGGGTTGTTGACCTTTACAGGAGCTATAGTGGTGGTGTTCAACTCCTTCTTCTCCATTTTAGGAGAAGCTTTTACAAACCTTTTAATTTCTTGTTTTTCATTCCCTTTTCTTGGATCTTGAACAGGGGCTTGGACTTCATTGGCCTCAATGCTTAACTCCATATCATGGGCACGAGTGGCTAACTCTTCAAGCGACCTTGGCTGAATCCCCTTAAGGATGTATTGCAGTCCCCAATGCATACCTTGGATACATATCTCAATAGTTGAGGCTTCAGAGAGTTGATCTTTGCAGTTGAGGCTAAGGCTCCTCCATCTATTGATGTAATCCACGACCTTCTCCTCTTTCCACTGGTGGGAGTTGGTCAGCTCCACCATAGTCATAGTTCTACGAGTGCTGTAGAAATGATTGAGAAAAATCTGCTCCAGTTGCTCCTAGCTGTCTAGAGAGGCAGGGGCGAGATCGGTGTACCAATCAAAGGCTTTTCCTTTGAGAGAACGCATGAATTGCTTCACCCGGTGATCTTCATAGGTCCCAGCCTTGTTGCAAGTTTCAACGAAATGGGCGATGTGTTGCTTTGGGTTGCCTTTCCCGTCGAATTCTTTGGAAATTCGGTGGTTGATAACCGACCGGCTGTTCAAATCATCAATTCTTTTGGAGTATGGATTGATATAAGTACGAGACGACTTCATGGACCCTCGAATTTGTCAGCGATCATCCCCGCTAATGAACTATGTAGTTGGGCTGATTGGAATGGTTCCGTCCGGGGAATCTTTTGATCACTCGCCAAGGTAAAAGACTTTGAGGCTTCCTGAACTTTGAAGGTGTTTTCCAGAGCAACCCTCAAGTTATTCACCATGGAAAAAGATTTGGAGGCTTCTTGATCCTTGGAAGTGACATCATGCTCGTCCTCTTCGTCATGCTCCACCTCTTTCGCCTTACTTGTTTCTCCAATAGAATCAAGTTTCTTGGTGAGCTTCACAATTTGCATGTCTTGAGTTTGAACATGCGATGTGAGGGCTTGAATAGCCTTTGTGAGGCTAGCCATATGCTCCTCGAGTGGTGGAATTCGTCATCATTACGTCAGCGGCCATTGGTGACGCGGACCCATCTGAAGTTTCCTACGGGAAAATGAGGGGGATGCCAAAGTCCTTTGACATGCTACAAGTGATAGGACCCAAAGGTTGTCCCTGAGATGGGAAAACAGCATTAGCAGTAGCAACATTCGCAGTAGCGCCCTTCGAAGCCACAATCTTTGCAGCAGCAACCTTCGGAGCGGTAGAAGCAACGTTTGGTGCCATTTGTTCTTGATTTCTTTGAAAAGGAGAGATGAAAGGAGAGATCGGTCCCACCGGGCGTGCCAGAAATTTGTAACGCAAATTTCATGTTTAATCCCTGAAAGTAACAAAGAATACACAAAATTGTAACAAATCGAATTTTTATTAATTTTGAAAAATAAAAGTGGTACAATCTCTTTATTCCTTTGATTCTCCTCTTTAATTGTTGAAAATTATTGGACTCCCGGATTTAGCGGAAGATCATGACTTCAGTTGATTTCCTCCGGATATGGCGGAATATTTTGACTTTGTGGTTGGCTACTCCCGGATATGACGGAATAACTGGACTTTGGTTGATTTCTCCCGGGTATAGCAGAAGATCTCAAATATGTGGTTGCTCTCTCCCGGATATGGCGGAAGATCTTGACTTTGTGGTTGGTTTCACCCGAATATGGCGGCAGAATGTTTGATTTGGATGGATATTTGAAGAAGTGCTTTGACTCACCTTTGCCCTCTGATTGGGTTGGAAGATCCTCGAAGGCTTTGGTTAAAGAACTTCTGGATTTCTTGGTGGATGATCTTCAAGTAATTGTTGAAGAACACTGGATTTGATAGAGAATCTTCAAAGGTCGAAGAACACTTAATTGCTCCTTGTGCTCCCTTGATCTCCTCCTTCTTGGTGCTTGATGTTTGAATGGAGTGCTTGATGCTTCCTCTCCAATCTTGAATCCTTGTGTGCTTCCGTTTTCTGTGTCAATGCTCTGTGTTTTTGTGTTTGCTGTTCGGTAAAAACTCGTTTTAAATTTATAAACCGAAACACCCCAAGTATAAGGCTCGTAGTATAGGGTGTTAACGGGTCGTCTAAGGGAGTCGAATGTTTATCGGATTAAAGTGCAATTATTATAACGATTATGTCACAATTTATTACCTAAAACTAAGGTCTATACTAACTATAATATAAAAACAATGAGTAAGACTAAACTAAAACAGGAAACAGGAAAATTCAACTATGGACGTGCGTCCGATAACACGCTAGAAACAGAAAATATGCAGAAAAACAGTATGTAAAAACTAGGGTTTTAGAAAAACAACTAAACGAAGCAATCAAAGTCGATACGAGTGATTTGGTTTATCAAATAATAAAAAGGAACGACAAGGCAACAGGAATCCACCAATCAACCAACCCAACCCCAACTAGATGGCAAGTTAAAGATACGATTTTTAGTAATGATCTATCACGAATTCGATTAAATTCCTTTAAACAAATTCTAAGGTTTCGTTTTCTTTCTCAAGCAAAACTAAACGGCATGCAAAATAAGATCATGAGATCGTCTCCAATACTCTACTCAATTAATCATAAACGATCTCTCGAATTACAACTAATTGCATCAATTGAAATAAACCAAAGCTTGAACAATATTCTCATATAAATTCAAAGCATAAAAGTAGTTTTATCAATCTTTCGATTCAAACAAAACGTAGACAATATAAAACGATATTCAATTGACGAAAAACCGTAACTTAACTCACTAAAAATACAGCAGAAATCTCTCTAGTTGGTGTTGATGTTGATCGGTTTCATCCGTTGTCCCACCGTGAATTGCTTAGCCAACAATCATATTGGTGATCATGATTGTTGGGATGGAAGAGTTCATCTTCTTGTTTTCTCTATAGGATATGCGGCTGCTAGGGTTTGTTGTGAGTGAATAATGCGTATGAGATGTCCCCTAGGGTTTAATACACGCTGCTATTTATAGAATTTTAAGGCGGCTAAGGTTAAGTCGGCCTTGAACGCCCGTCCAGAAGGGTGGACGCCAGTCCAAGCTTCAGTCAAATCTTCGAATCGGGCCGAGTCACGTCAGACGCCCGTCCTTCTTTAATTTGGACGCTCGTCCACTAAAAATCATCAAACTCTGAATCAAAAATCTCCTTCTGGACGCCCGTCCGCTGCTTCAAACGCCCGTCCACTGGACGCCACATCAAACGTGCGTTCAACTTGGTTAAAAAGTGATTTTCTCATCTTTATCTTCAACCAACCTCCCTTTATCTCTTTTCCTTCGTATAAACTCGATCCTTGACACCATTTAATCCTCTTTTTAGCTCGAAAATGTATATCTACAAAGGGTAAAAACATGCAAACTGTAGAAATATATATATATAGATAGAAAATGACTAATAAACCACATAAATAGCTCGAATTTGCATTTTAATAAATTCTAAACCCATTCTTCCAATTTATCCTTTTACCAAGTGATTTTCTATAAAAATCACTAAAACACGGAAGATATTGTTACGGAATAACTCGATATAAACCGCAAAATTAGTCGTAAACATTTGCAAATGACCAAAACCTCTCCTATTTATAGTCTTTGGATGAGTGCTTTGGAATTAATTCGCATTTAATGATCCACACTCATTTATTGTGTCCACACTACGATTGATTCCTAGAATATCCGCATTTAATTAATGTGTCCGGACTCTTACGATTGGTCCTTGCAATTTCGAGAAGATCTCCACATTTATTATAAATCAATAAAATCTCCTAATTAATTGATTTTTAAGAGATTTTTATGATTTATTGACTTTTATATTATCTACCAATATTTAAAGTTGGAAATAATATAAAAATACGTAGATTTAATGACATGTGTAGTGTGTGACAAATATAATATGTCATATATATTTTGCATATCTACATAGCAATTTAATTATAAATAATAAAATCTTTAAATTTATTTTAAGAGATTTTGATTAATCATTTATTTTACATCATTCCCTAGTATATTTTACGGGAAATAATATAAAATAAATTTAACTTAGGACAATTGTATTATGTGACATATTTGACGTACCATATAATATTTCGTTTCTACAAACCTATCTCAAATCATCAATCAAGACATCGATTTCGTTAACCGTCACATAATTTGGCTATAATAGATTTAGCTACTCGCTGATCGCATCAAGAACGCAAGCAAAAATTTCGTTAACCGTCACATAATTTGGCTATAATAGATTTAGCTACTCATGATCGCATCAAGAACGCAAGCAAAATCATATCAGAATCCATATAAACAAATTAAAGAAAGAAATTTACCAATTGTATTGAAAAGTGTGTTGGAGAAAATGTGGAATTGAATTAAAAATGAATTAAAAATGATTTTATAATCATTTTATTCAGTGACTTTGTAAGCGTATTTCGGATATATTCTTGTATAGAATATATGTAATGTTTTATTAATTCTGAAAAACTACGTGAGTCGTAGATGAATTCAGGATTTGGAATCATTCAATTCGGATAACGAGTGAATGAGAAATTAACGCTTAAAGTCGGTTTGTTGGAAAATTGATGATATATCATATTGGGCCTATTGGGCTTAAGTGTGACTTATGAAAAGGAAAAATGGGAAGAAACTTTTCTCCCACATTGGTTGGAAGAAGGAAAAAGAAGCAATATTTATATGATATTGTTTTAGTGTAGTTGGAATAAGAAACCAACATTATACGCCGTTCTCTACGCGCGGGCGCGGGGGGGGTGCAAATCCAATCCGGATTTACCCTTGGGCTTGTGCATGCCCGCGTGTCCTGCGTACACGAATGCGGCTCGATTTGAAGGTTCACGGTCGAGTTCGGTTTTGCAAGCTTTGTTAATTTATTTGAGTGAGGCTTGTTCATGTTCTATCCAACTTTAAGTCGTGATTAAAGGCGAGGCTTTTAGCTTTCCAATTCCAACATAATGCGATATTTATGACATTCAATTCGAAATGAAATTTGTTCATTTCCATCGGTTTTCCATGTCTGCTATATAAACGAGCTACATGAATGGGAAGAAAAACACACGGACACGAAATACAACACCGAGAATTGCATGCAAACATACATTCTTACGCATCTTGTTCTTGCATCAAGTGAAGAGTTTACGAAAACCTTTGTAGAGTTCGTCGTTGTTCGAGTTTGCGGTACCGGCGTTACGAAAGGTAATGCGAGAATTCTGGGAGACAATTGCTGTAAACCGGGGTACATACCGGAGCAAATTTGTCTTAAGGAAAGAGTTCGTCTCGGCTCAGATCGTAGCATATCCTTTTATCATTGCTATTGTATTTTCTTTCTATATTTTGTTGCATCTGTTTCGTCATCAAAATTAATAAAATTGTTGTTTAATTCGGTTTGATTATTTTAATTATACACGGGTGATAACAGCTTAAGACAAATTTCTTAGAACCATAGTTCTAAATCAAACCTGTGTGTGATCAAAATATCTTGACCAATTTTCATCTTTTTTATTGGTTGTCTAGTCTGTTGCAGTCTGTAAAACAACCTGTTCGTCTTTTTTGATTTCGTTCAGATATATATAAAATAAAATAATTAAAAAAAAAAATGAAATTCGGCTAAGGGCCACTCCAGAAATTTCGGCTCAGTAAAGATAAAATTCGGTCAAGTGCCAGCGGCTGAGTGAAGCATAAATTCGGCTAAGTGCTGGCGGCTGAGTAAAGATAAAATTCGGTCAAGTGCCAGCGGCTGAGTGAAGCATAAATTCGGCTAAGTGCTGGCGGCTGAGTAAAGATAAAATTCGGCCAAGTGCCAGCGGCTGAGTGAAGCATAAATTCGGCTAAGTGCTGGCGGCTGAGTAAAGATAAAATTCGGCCAAGTGCCAGCGGCTGAGTGAAGTATAAATTCGGCTAAGTGCTGGCGGCTGAGTAAAGCTGAAATTCAGCTAAGTGCCAGCGGCAAAGGGACGCAGTAATTCAGCCGAGTGAAATAAGTCACTAATTCTTGAAAGCTTGTTCAACGGTCATCATTAATATTGTTCGATTTCAAACTCGTTTTCTCTTAATTAAAGTTTATCTTACGTCTCGAACGAAATGGCATACGACGGTCAAGTGACTCCTACTCCGGATGGTGCGCCAAACGGAGGACGAGACTTCCCACACTACGGGAATTGTAACACGGACGACCACGGTTCTTGGTGCAAACCATGAGAGACCGGAGAAGTTCAACGGTTCCAACTTTAAACGTTGGCAACGAGAAGATGTTGTTTTACATCACAACACTTGGGCTAGCAAGAATCTTTGGTCGATGATCCACACAATGGCGCCTCACGAAACACACGAAAAGACGGCTTTTCTCGTTTGTAGAAAATTTGGAAGCACGGTGATTTTACGTGCAAGAATTATATTCTTAATGGTTTAGATAACATGTTGTATGATGTGTCTTGTACTTATGAAACGACTAAATCATTGTGGCAAGCATTAGAGAAGAAATATACAACGAGAAGATCTTGGTGCCAAGAAGTTTCTTGTCGGTAGGTTTTTAAAATATGAAATGAATGATACTAAACCTATTGTGAAACGAGGTGGAGGAGTTGCAAATTCGATATCCGAAATGATAGCGAGAAGATGCGAGAATTAATGAGAATTTTCAAGTGGCTTGTGTCGTTGAGAAGCTTCCCGACTCGTGGAAGGAATACAAGAGCTATCTCGTACACAAGAGAAAGCGGTGACGATGGATGATTTGATTGTCCGACTCCGTATTGAGGAGGACAATAGAGCATACGAAAAGAAACGTTACGTGCCTATTGGACAAGCAAAGGCTAATGTGGGCTGAGTTGAAAAACCGAGAAGAGAAAGAAGGCTGGAGAAATTTCCTAAGAAGGCGGGGAATCGTCCAAGAAGCCGACACCATATAAATTCAATGGTGATTGCCGCAAGCGTGGCAAGTTTGGACACCGTCTTTGCGGTTTGTCGGTCAAAGAAGCCTTACAAACCTACGGCTCATATGGCTGAAGCGAGGGAGATGATGACAATCTGCGCCATGGTGGCGAATGCAACACCGTGGGGAATCCGAGCGGTGGTTTGTGGACACGGGTGCCACTAAACATGTATGTGCTTGACCGTGAGATCTTCTCAACCTACAAGGTGGCAATGGTGAGAAGCTTGTGGATGGGAAACTCTTCCCAATCAACCATTCGGGGAGCTGGAAACGTGATTACGAAGATGACTTCGGGAAGAAGGCGACACTCACAAATGTTCTCCATGTTCACGATATACGTAGAAACTTGATTTACGGTGGTATCTTGAATAAGAATGGTTTTAAACTTTCTTTTGGTAATGACAAGGTCATTTTGACCAAAAATGAGATGTATGTTGGTAGAGGTTATTTTGCGAAGGTTTATTTAAAATGAATGTAATGGCTATAATGCCTAAGAATGCGTACTTGAGGCTAATAAAATTGCTTCTACTTACCTTACTTGATTGAGTCTTGCACTTTATGGCATAATCGTTTAGGACACGTTAAATCAATTCAAAGAATGATGAATTTGGATTTGTTACCTAAACTAAAATTTGACCAAACCGGTAAATGCCAAGTATGTGTTGAAGCAAAAATGACTAAAGCGCCATTTCCATCCGTGGAAAGAAATACAGAACCTTTAGAATTAATTCACACCGATTTGTGTGATTTAAAGTTTGTGCAATCGAGAGGCGGTAAAAAGTATTTTGTAACTTTTATCGATGATTGTACAAGGTACTGTTATGTTTATTTGCTAAGTAGCAAAGATGAGGCTATCGAGGCATTCAAAAATTATAAAAATGAAGTTGAGAATCAACTTAGCAGACGAATCAAGAAGGTTCGTAGTGATAGAGGTGGAGAGTATGAATCTCCATTTGAAGGATTATGCCTAGATTCGGGCATCATTCATCAAACTACTGCTCCATATGCTCCTCAATCTAACGGAATTGCTGAACGCAAAAACCGTACTGCGAAAGAGATGATGAATGCTATGTTGATAATTTACGGTTTACCTCGGAACTTGTGGGGGAGGCTCTTCTCTCCGCCAATGTAATTCTCAACGAAATTCCATCTAAAAAGATGGATAAGACCCCGTATGAGTTGTGGAAAGGCCACAAACCAAGTTATAAATACTTGAAAGTGTGGGGGTGTTTAGCAAAGGTGGAAGTGCCTAAACCTAAACAAATCAAGATTGGGCCTAAAACGATAGATTGCATATTCATTGGGTATGCACATAACGATAGTGCATATAGATTTCTTGTGCACAAATCGACAACCACGATGTGCATGTAAACACAATCATGGAATCAAGAAATGCGGTGTTTTTTGAGGATGTCTTTCCAAACAAAGAAAGACATAATGAATACTCAAATTCGACTAAGAGGGCACACGAAAGTGTGGAGGATGATGTTTCAGAACACGAGGAAGTGGAACCTCGAAGGAGTAAACGGGCTAGGACTTCAACGTCTTTTGGGCCAGATTTTCTCACCTACATGGTAGAAAATACTCCAAGGACATATGCCGAGGCTATGTCTAATCCAGAAGCACCTTTCTGGAAAGAGGCAATTAATAGTGAGATAGATTCCATTATGCAAAATCACACTTGGGAATTGGTTGATATTCCACCGGGACATAAAGCTCTCGGATGTAAGTGGATTTTCAAGAAGAAGCTTAAAGGCGATGGATCTATTGATAAGATATAAGGCCGGGTTGGTAGCTAAGGGTTATCGGCAAAAAGAGGGTCTTGATTTCTTTGATACTTACTCACCGGTAACTAGAATCACTTCTATAAGGGTTCTAATTTCTCTTCTTTGCGGTATATAACTTGGAAATACATCGGATGGATGTTAAAAGCGCATTTACGAATGGTGAATTAGACGAAGAAATTTATATGGAACAACCCGAGGGGTTTGTGGTTCCGGAGTCGAGAAAAACAAAGTGTGTCGACTCGTTAAGTCATTGTATGGTGAAACAAGCACCCAAGCAATGGCATCAAAAGTTTGATCAAACTATGCTATCCAATGGGTTTAAGATCAACGAGTGCGACAAATGTGTCTACATCAAACATACACCTAATGCTTATGTGTTAGTGTGTTTATATGTTGATGATATGTTGATTATGGGGAGTACTCATGATATGATCATGAATACCAAAAAGATGCTTGACACGTAACTTTGATATAAAAGATATGGGATAGCGGATGTAATTTTGGGGATTAAAATCTCCGAATATACGAGGGACTAGTGTTATCACGGTCTCACTACATTGAGTCCGTCCTAAGGAGATTCGGTGTTTATAATGAAAGTCTGTGAAAACACCTATTGACTTGAGTCTTCTCTTAGTCAAAAATAAAGGTGACCACTGTGTCTCGGTTAAAATATTCTCGGATTATCGGTTGTTTAATGTACATAACGAATTGTACTAGACCGGATATTGCATGTCTTGTGAATAAACTAAGCGAGGTTTACAAGTAATCCTAGTGAGGATCATTGGAAAGCTCTTATTAGAGTACTAAAGTACTTGAAATATACAATGAACCTAGGATTATGCTACACAAGATATCCAGCAGTATTAGAAGGATACTGTGATGCAAATTGGATTTCTGATACAAAAGAATCAAAATCCACAACTGGATATATTTTCATGATTGGTGGTCTTTGCGGTGGCACGGAAGTCCACTAAGCGGACGTGCATATCTCGTTCCACAATGGAAGGTGAGTTTATTGCATTAGACAAAGCTGGTGAAGAAGGCTGAGTGGCTTCGAAATTTCTAGAGGACATTCCATGTTGGACAAAACCGATTGCTCCTATTAGCATACACGGTGATAGTCAATCGGCTATACACCGAGCACGAAATAGTATGTATAATGGTAAGTCTAGACATATACGTCGACGACACAATACCATTAAACAAGCGATCTCTAGTGGTGTGATTTCTATCGATTATGTAAAATCGAAGGAAAATCTTGCGGATCCGCTTACAAAAGGTTTACATAGAGATCAAATGTCGGTTTGACACTCGGAATGGGGCCGAAGCCTATTGAAAGATAAGCTTCGTAATGGTAACCCTACCATGTTGATTTGGAGATCCCAAGATCTTGGTTCAAAGGGACAACTAAGTTATGAAGGCTTGTTGATGAACACTTACCCATTCGTGAATAAAAGTGTTGTACGCCGAGAAGTGAAGGTTAAGTGAAAACTTTTAATGATTCCTATACCTTGATTAAATTCAAGTGGGGTATGGCGAGAATACTCTTGATAGGAGGTCACCTATGTAAGTGCGAAGTGGGGCCGCTTCAAAGATAGTTCACAGGCTAGAATTCTCTAACGCACTTTCTGAAACCAGGTGTGATTCAAGGCCAAAACGAATCCAGTCATGAGAACCAAGCACAGTGCTAAGGGAAATATTGTGTGAGTACTATTGTCCGGTTTTACACTAAAGGTTTGAACGCAGTTCAAGACTTAAGTTCAGCGATTAGCCGAGTAGATCCGATAGTATTTTACTAAGGCGGGTTCAAAGCCGAAGCTACCTCTCCCGATGCAATATTTTTACGTCGAGAATCTCTTGAGTACGCATTTGCATTAATTTCCATTCATGTGGGGGATTGTTGGAGAAAATGTGGAATTGAATTAAAAATGAATTAAAAATGATTTTATAATCATTTTATTCAGTGACTTTGTAAGCGTATTTCGGATATATTCTTGTATAGAATATATGTAATGTTTTATTAATTCTGAAAAACTACGTGAGTCGTAGATGAATTCAGGATTTGGAATCATTCAATTCGGATAACGAGTGAATGAGAAATTAACGCTTAAAGTCGGTTTGTTGGAAAATTGATGATATATCATATTGGGCCTATTGGGCTTAAGTGTGACTTATGAAAAGGAAAAATGGGAAGAAACTTTTCTCCCACATTGGTTGGAAGAAGGAAAAAGAAGCAATATTTATATGATATTGTTTTAGTGTAGTTGGAATAAGAAACCAACATTATACGCCGTTCTCTACGCGGGCGCAGGGGGGGTGCAAATCCAATCCGGATTTACCCTTGGGCTTGTGCATGCCCGCGTGTCCTGCGTACACGAATGCAGCTCGATTTGAAGGTTCACGGTCGAGTTCGGCAAGCGTTAATTTATTTGAGTGAGGCTTGTTCATGTTCTATCCAACTTTAAGGCGTGATTAAAGTGAGGCTTTTAGCTTTCCAACATAATGCGATATTTATGACATTCAATTCGAGCCGAAATTTGTTCATTTCCATCGGTTTTCCATGTCTGCTATATAAACGAGCTACATGAATGGGAAGAAAAACACACGGACACGAAATACAACACCGAATTGCATGCATACATACATTCTTACGCATCTTGTTCTTGCATCAAGTGAAGAGTTTACGAAACCTTTGTAGAGTTCGTCGTTGTTCGAGTTTGCGGTACCGGCGTTACGAAAGGTAATCCGAGAATTCTGGGTCGAATAATCAATGAAAACGAAGAATTCTATTAACATAATTCCACCCGGATCGAATAATCAATGAAAACGCATCAAGAAAAACATACGCTTGAATTCTATTAACATAATCTCAATATCTCTCGAAGAATTCCATAAAATATGAAGAGCTAGAGTTTTGAGAGTTAAATTCGCCTCTTCGAGGTCTACTAGTCGAAAAAAGTGTAAAAAATGTATACCCTAATGAATGTCCACTTTGTTTTAGTTATAAATGAAAATTTATAAATTTTAACCTAGAAGCTGCAACTTTGAAATCGAAAGTCGCCACTTCGGGGAAGAATACTCCGAAAAAAGCTGCGACTTTGGGCTCGGAAGTTGCGGCTTTTGAAACGATTTCTCCAAAATTTCATCTTTTCTTCATTCATTCGGTTTCCAAATTTGCAATTGTCTTGTATCCTCAAAAACGCTTCGATCATCGGGTTCCAAATCACCTAAAATCTGTGAGACATGACGAAATACCGAGGCATAACTCACGCAAATAAAATAGGCCATGAAATGTGCAATAATTCACCTAAAATGATGAGGTTTATGGACTAATTGCCTTTGACCTCGTTGTGAATGCAACGACGAATATTGCATATAAATCGACAAACCACCCCGAAAATAAGTCAAATGAGTCATAAATAGGAGTAAATAATATATAAAATAATACAAGGTTGACTTTCATCGATCAGTATCGACGAGTACATGTGAAGCTAGAATGGTTGGTTTTAATGGACAAGAATACTTGCATCACAAGGCAACACAACAAAAGAAACGAAACACTACCACCTCTCTTGTAGACGAGTTTGGTAACAACCTCACTATGTTAAAAGAAATTCATGATGCTGCTACAAGGTATTTTACAAATATCTACTCTACTAATGGCACAAATAATTTTTTACCAAAATATCTTTTGTTTAAAAAACACTCAGCTCGGAGGACGATATTCTCTACGCAGGATGAAATTAAGACTGCTCTTGGACCTATTTCGGGAAAAATATCTCCGGAAGCTCGATGGTGTGCATATGGTGTTTATACATAATTTATGGCACATTCTTTGCCCACAAATTACAGAGGTGGTTCTCGGATGTCTTAATGAAGGCAAAGACTTTGCACACCTATAGTACTTTCATCACCCTATGTTGATGACTGATTTTAGACCAATCAACGAATGTAACTCTTTTTACAAGCTTTTGTCACGTAATTTGGTTAATAGACTAAAGAGAGTTATGAATTCTATTATTTCTTCTAGCCAATTGTTGTTTCTTAAGAGCGGGCTTATTACAGATAACATTATATATGCTTTTGAGTCATTCCACTCAATGAATCTTGTAAAGTTAGGGTGCAACAATTATTTGTCCAGAGCCGGTTTTGTGAAATTCGGGGATCAATTCCATTTTGCTGGACAAAGGCCTTTAGATTTGAGGTATAACTTTTTTCAATCAACAATTCATCGATTCGTCTTTGATTTGACGGGGCACTGTTTGCATTAGTGCGTTTTTATTTCATTTAGAGAGACAAAAAGATTGATTCACAAAATCAGATTAGAACAAACGCAGCAGATTGAGAATTAGGAGTGATGGGTAATTCATTGTGCGGTACTGGGTTTGATGTTTACTTTATTATCATTTCAAAACCAAAACTCGTGGTTTAGTAAAAAAAAGAATTGGTGGGAATTTGTTTTAACGTGGGTTACTGGATTAAGGGTCGAACAGTTGTGTAAGTGGATTTTGTTCAAAGACTTATAGTTGGGCTTAAAAGAAGTTCTTTTATAACTATTATATAATGATTGAAATTTCTAGGGTCCTTAGAAAATGGAGGCCCAGGCCTTCTCAACCTTTTCTCAGGGCAACCTCTGATGGAAGAGTTTGACAGGATGTAGTGAGATTTTCTTCGAGCCATTATGAAGAGAATGAGCTTTCTGGATACCATCATTTCGTCTATCATGGCTTGTATATCTACTCCTAAGTTCCAGATTCTTATCAATCGACACCCATCTCCAGAAGTGCAACCTTCTAGTAGGATAAGACAAGGAAATCCTCTCTCGCAATTTTTTTTAATATTATGTGCATGCAGAAGTGTTTTCATCGATGATTCAACGGGCAGTTGATTCTCATTCTCTCCATGGTGTGTTTTTTGGCAAGCAAAATTCACATGAGTTGACGCACTTTTTATTCGCAGACTACAATTTGGTGTTACATAAGCTACATGACTTTTGTCAAGCCATCTCCAGCTGCTAGTCAAGCATGAAAGTTTATCGGGCAAAAATTAAATTTACGCAAATCGTTTTTTTTCTTCTTTAGAAAGCGCATCGGTAGAGCAGTAAGTGTTGAGCTATCTTCTCTTTTTCAAATTCCTTTATATAGTGGTAAAAAGAAATACTTTGGTCAACCCTTAATAATTGGACGGTCGAACAGAGAGTTCATGGGAAATTGAACGGATGGAATAGAAAGCTTTCATCCCTACTGGAAAATAGAATATTCTCAAAGCTATTGTTGAGGCTTTTCTTCTGTATGTGATGAAGAGCTTTGCCTTTCCAAAAGTGATCATAATGGATTTAGAGAAACTTACTGGACAATTTTTTTGTGGCTCGTCGGAGGGTATGCGAAAAGTTCATTGGAAATCTTGAGAGGCGTGTTGCAAACGGAAGGCAAATGGAGGGCAAGGATTTCTTGATTTAGAATGTTCTACCTATGGTCTCCTTGCAAAGCAATCTTAAAGGATTACGACCGAATACCGATCTATAATCTGTCTTGGCTCGCGTCCTCAAATCAAAGTACTTTGGAAGGCCTGATTTTATATATGATTCTATTATTGGGCACCCCTCGGCGATTTGGAGAAGTGTCATGAATGGTAAAGAGCTTCTTTACATGGGTCTTCGTTGGAAAGTGGGTACCACTTGAACCGTGGATCCATGCTCTCCCCGACTTTCTGACAAATTTGATAAATGATAATAATTTTCTAATTTCATTCATCAATCCATTCAGTTACATCATAGGGAAAACCCTAACTCCATAAAATACCAACTATGTCTTTCACCTACTCAAAATAGACTCATTCTTAATTTAATATAATATTACAATCGATGCCCGCAATACCCCACTCAAGTTGGAGCATGGAGATCGTAAATGCCCAACTTGCTAAGTAAGAGGTCAAATTGTTGTTTTCCCAGCGCCTTAGGGAAAATATCAGCGAGCTTAGCCCGTGAAGTAACATAATCAGGAGCAATGAAGCCATAAATAATTGTGTCACGAACAAAGTGACATTCCGCTTCAATATGTTTAGTCCTCTCATGGATTACCGGATTCTAAGAGGAATGTCTGGCGGTATTCGTACACCTAAGTCACCAAGAAGCTGTTGGAATTAGCGCCCGAAAAACAATTTCTGGAATTCTTTTTATAATGAATAAATGACAAATTTATTCTCATCTTATTATTTACTTCGTGCTCATAAGTATTACACTACTGAAAACCCCAAGTCGTATCATATGTAGCCATATAACTTAGTGTGTATCACACGAGGATTAAGTTTATGAATTGTAAGTCCGTGGTGAACTTAATCAAAGTATGGGGTCTGATGATTAAACCACCATTAATGCGCCAAGAACACTTTATGGTGTGACCGCCTTATCCGGACCATCGATATTGGTTATCTAAGTGGGGCATTTATATATGATGTAGTCATATAGGACTGGACCGATTTAATCTGCGTTTCTCATATAATTCCGTGATTGAGAAATCTTATTAGATCACAAGATGATCGTATATGGATTAACCTTAAACCAGAAGTGATTAAAGACGCCTGCTTGTTTCAAGATAGGGTTTGATGTGTTCGTAAAGGATTTCTATGAGGCGCGGTCCGAATCACTTTCACGTTGGCACTATTCTGGAATGAGAGAGAAGTGTGTCTCACAGATATGGAATTAATTCCTTCATGCGGGAAGTATAAAAACAATCCCCTTATTTGTTGATCCTAGAAACTGATCGATCGGCCGAGTTAATATTGGTTATGAACTAATTGATCACTAGTGGGTTGATGGTAAATAAGGATAAGATGTAATGAAGAAGATTTACAGAAATAATTCCGCTTCGTTACGGATAGTCTATGGAGGGTTACTCTATATGTAATGATTATATCAATGTACACTTATTGACTCGACTTTCTAAGAATAAGTTATATCTATAATCGATATAGTTCAGTTTCGGATTTATGGTGGCGTAATTCCAAAGTTTATAAGTTGAGTAGAAATATTCTGTTTGGTTAATATTTTACTCAATTTATTGTAGCTACTTGTTATAGGTCCCCAGGTTGGCTCCTAACATGTGAGTGAAATCTAGTATTTTGGAAACTCGAGAATAAATTAAATAGTTGGTCTATTTAATGAATATGTGGATATCATTTATACGGTAAATAATACATAATATAGAAAAGACAATTTTTATCATCCCAAATGGCATAAAAATGGCGCCATATTTTTTTGATTTTTGGAAAATAAATTTTCTCCTAATTAATTATAATATTGATAATATAATTATTTATGTGTTAAATAATTATAAAAAATAAATTAGTTTTCTTATTGGATAAATAAGAAATTTGTTTTCCTATTGGATAATATTTTATTTTCCTTAAAGGAAAAGATAAATATATGTGTATAAGATAAACTCTAAAACTATTTGATTATTAGCCTATATAAAGAGTTTCTCTCAACACCAAATTATTGATTCGAACGTGATTTTTTAAGAAAAGTCCAACGTTACTTTTGTGATAAAAGGCGAGTAATTTTGATTTCTTGTCCAAGCCATTGGGAAGAAGAAACTAGGTTTTTCTTGATGGCATATTCTAGTGATTGAAGACGGTTAAAATAGTCTATCCTACGATATCAACTTTTTATCCATTATGAGCTAAAAATAGTTGTTTTGACTTATAAATATGAGCCATTTGAGTTGAATATCATATGTCGGGTTCGTGGGTCAAGAAATCTGCACTTAGCATTTATTTTCCCTGTTTCAATATTATTTCGTGCATTATTTGATTATTTTCAGGATACGAAATATTGGGTTGAGCATCATGGACGAATCTGGAGTGGGCTGAACGAAAGGATTGGGGCTACGGTATTCTACAAAATTGACCTCGGATTACCGAGGTTCCAGAATCATCCGAAACACGTTTTCTTGGATGAGGGGTAGATATAGGTGTTTCTAAGTCGGTTTAGGTAGCTATAAATAAGAGGTTTCGCCTCAGAATTGAATGTAACATTGGTAGCACACAACTACTACAATTACTAAGCAATAAAAGTTCTTTGTTCTTTATTTTATTATTTTATGAGTTCGGGTCGGAGAGACGACGGAGTCACCACCTAGGGAGAGATCCGAGGGAGATCTACGCTCGTCTTCAAGGGTATGATTTTTTGTCTTTTCCAAGATATAGATCTATCGTTGTTTTATTCGACTAGTATGTTTTAATTGCTTATTTAGTTTAATTATGAAGTTGTTAGTTTATTTTACACCATGTGTTATAGATCTAATTCGTTGGTGAAGAAATCATAGAATAGTGATTGCATTCTTCAGATCTGCGACGGTCTATATCGCTAGATCTGAATACCTAGTAAATTAATAATTCATGATAATCGGTGCCAGCTACGTTGATCGATATATTTAATTTACATGTTAGTAGCATGATCAACTATTTGCATGTCTTCATAAAATTAGCATGAAATACGAATATTGAAGTGTTAATTTGGACATTATCTTGATGGACCCTAGGAACGTGCTGATCAGTGTCGACAGCTGTCTAGGCGGGTTTGCGGTATGAGTTAGCGCTCAATATCGACAGCTCTAGTTCTTTATGTGTATGGGCTATTACGGACCAAGTAAAGATGGTAGCTTGCATATTGATTGTCTACTACCATGGTCGGAGTAGATAAGATTAGGAGTTGTACCCGTAGCTGAACAATGAATTAAAATTCACTAATGGGGAGGAATATTGCATGTGTGGGGGAAATAACTAATTACTCATAATTGAACTAATACATTAGAAACTCTTGTTTGCTTTGTGAGAACTAGCGTAGTATTGTTAGTTCGTGGCACCAGTTTTACTACCATCTAGAGTATAGTTGGTCGTAGACAAATAATTGTGACAAGCTCAATCTTGATAATTAGACGTTCTTACGAGTATCTGTGGGATCGACCTTGATACTACGATTGACCTAGTCCTATTTCTAGTAAGTGCTTTGCACGCGATCAAGATTTTCTGGCGCCGTTGCCGGGGACTAGTGTCAAGAATACTTTTTATTTAAGAATGAGTGTCTGTATATATTCGAGTCTGTTTAATAGAGTTTGTCTTATTGTCTGTTTATATTGGAGTCATACAGAGTAAGATCTGTTAAAATCTAGAAAAAAAATTGCTTCCGGTTTACGGAGGGTATTCCGCGGTAAACCGAGGGTCCTAATTTTGACATAATCGTTTCTGTCAGTTGATGGAGGTCAAGTTAAATTATTAACTCGATGCCTACTAACACACTAGCAAGAGAACTAGGTTCAATTGTAGTATAGCTAGATAGAGTCGAGGTCGATCCCACATAGACTCGGCACAAATAAAACACAACTTTATCCTATTAGAACTAAATTGAAAGGGCGGTCTATAACCAACTAAATGCAGTAAATAAAATAGTGACAACCACAAGACACAAAAGACCACAAAGACAAACTAAAGACTACTAAAACACGGATAATACGGTTGATATTATCTAAACAAATAGTATTCATTACGCTAGTAGATTATAACTCCCCCATGTGAATTAGGATGATAACGAGACAAAACAAACGTTAAAGATTAATTATTATGACTACGGGAGTCATCCCCTAAGGTAGATTTAGCTCCGGTTAGGCCCTCTAAATCATCGTGCCTCCATTACGTGACTTTGCTTTTTAATGCCTCCATCTCATATAACTTCTGACACAATTACGAGACTAGGGATGCCGGTATAAACCGTAACCTCATCTAAGCAACATTCCTAGGGTAAGGCGTACTTCTTAGATGCCGATTCAATCTATATCCTAAGTAACAATCACTTTTTGAGTTTCATGTTAAATTATGATGACAAATAATTAAGTTGATCAGGTTTAATTACTCGTTTTAATTCCAAATCAGAGAATCTGACGTAGTCGAAGCCGATCATAATATCGCCCTACACATCGCCACGCTCGGTCGACCGAACGACAGCACTCGGGCGACCGAGTGACACGTCTAGGTCGACCGAACACGGTTCGTGTCGGAACAAATCATGATTACTTCTTAACGTTTCTAACCTAAACACATGGGTTCGTAAATAAATCTACATCACGCAATCAATACAAGAAAAACTACTCCATAATAAAATATATCAGATCTACGAATAAAGATTGCATAATCGAATAGTCATACCCTCGAAGACGAGAGTGACTCCCACTCTTTAATGCGCTCCCTAATCGGAGAATCCGACGAATCCACAATGAACGAACATAAAGAAAATAAAACTAAAATTCAAAAGCTAAATTTGTATGAATTGTTTTGTGTTGTAGTGGTGTGTCTTTCTCAGCATCGTGGCTGCTGTTTATATAGGAGTTGTAGCCGACATAGGGAGAATCCAGAAGATTGACATGCATTTATCAATTTAGGCTCGGGTGACCGAACAGTTACGCTCGGTCGACCGAATGGCATGGCTCGGTCGACCGAGCCTCCCTCTTTATACGTTTTCAAATTTGCTTCGTCTGACTTGTTCCCCACTCCATGCTTTTGAATTGATCTGATTAATCTTTTCTTCGATGCTCCGATTTTCTTCTCTTTTATCTTGAGATTTCTCGATTGCGTGATATTTATCTTCCCGATTCTTTATGATCTGCAAAATCAGTATTTATCACACAATTAATTGCTCTTTTATAATAAAAACAGCTAAATACCAATAATCATATTAATAATCACTTATCATTAAATAATAAACATAAACACGTGATTTAATATGAAATATATATAATTAACTCCGATTTAAGGTTATAATTGATGCCATAAATAGGTATATTTTAACCGTCATTATCAGTTCAACGTTGAGTCATTAGTCACAGTCTTTATTTTTGAGTCTACCAGGCGTGTGTAATAGCCACCGAGGAAAATCACTAACCTTTTATTTTCTTTTTGTGTCTTGTAGTACGCTACACGA